>JAODAL010076672.1:0-13545 GCA_025379985.1 Phyllomedusa bahiana | reverse complement strand
AAATAAATTGGTACATCTGGTGTTGCCCGGGAAATTTTTTCCTTTTGCATATGCTGAACATGTTCACAAAGCGTGATGCACACAGAGCCTGGCTCTACAGGACTAATGAGGGTACTGGTATGGTACTCAAGGAAACAAATTTACTGATGACTGCCTCCCGGGTTCATGCCAGATCCTCTTTAAGACAGAGTGAGGAACATGCAAACAGCAATCCAGAGCTTCCTGGACATCTGTGAGTATGGCTTGGGAGCAGGAGCAAAATTGACTGTATCGAAGGCCCAGTTTTCAGGTTTGACTGGGTTTGATTTTTGTGAACATGAAGATACAAAAAGTATGTGATGTGAATGCCACGAAACACCACACTGCATGCCAAGTTCACACGGCCAATTTGTTGGCTGTTCTATAGCAAGCTCGGACTGGCCCACAGGGGAATAGGGGAAACTCCCGGTGGGCCCCTGAGCATGGAAGACTTGGAGTTGTTTTTTAACTGCACATGGAGGCAGAAAAACAGAGAAAGAGGCAAAACGCAAGAGGCAGAGTATAAGAGGCATGGACAGTCATTTACAGTAGCTGTAGGGTGGGCCCCTAAAATAACTTCCACCGATGGGCCCAGAAACATCTCTACTGGTGGCCCCTAGAATCGACTCAACCTGCGGGCCCTAGGCAGAACTGATTCTAGAGAATCTGTGGGCAGAAGACTACAGTTGGCAACAGGTAAAGCTCAAGAAGATTATGTATCGTACAGCTATTCCATACTGTTTTGACCTTTAGTAAAGAAGCCACTCTAAATTACTAGGTTTCTATGGATTGCCCATGCTTTAAAACACCATATCTGATACATGACAACAAAAAGGTGAACCCTTGACTGTACATTTGCTCCATTGTGATGTAAGTTTAAAGGGGTTTTGCCAAGAAGTGAGTTCCTCGCCTAACAGGCTGATACTCCCCTCTGGAGGTTTAAAAAAAGGGACGTTGTGTTTCTGTGTTTAAAAAAACAAGTACCTCCTCTGTGAGGTCATCGCTCCACCTCCCATGCACGATCCTGATACTCAATCTTTGTAGTTCAGCAAACATTGTTTTGCTAATCCACAGTGAAGAACTGTATTGTGCACAAGCTATATGCGTTTTATTTCTCCCTTTTATTTACTCAGGAGAAAAGATAAGCTCAGCAGACAGCCTTCTTTCATTCCTTCAGGAACGGCTGCAGAGGGAGAGGGAGGGGGCTGAGGAGAGGAGCCAGGGAGCGTCTGCATGTTTAGTCAGATAATTACATTACAACCAGTGGATTTTCTATACAAAAGATACAAGATCTTTCTCTCCAGTCCCTTCAAAGCTCATTTCCTGCCATCAGATAAGAAGTGCAAACAATGCAAGCGTGGCCAGATCAGCTCCTGGTCCTGTTTAATGTAAACGGTCAGGAAACCAAGGGCATGTAAGTCAGGCTGTAGCTCTCAGAGGCTTCACTTTTTTTATGACCTATATTTAGAAAAGTGATTAAATACCCATTTTGGAGGATCCCACGTCAACATTAGATCGTGGCAAAAACCCTTTAAGACAAGTTCATGACTTTGATACATTTTATTCAATGGTGGCACTTAAACGGTGGGTTAGTATGGGTTAGTACCCACATGGTTTAAACGTCATGAGCAATTCTAAATTTTTTCATAGGCCACCCCTTAATGTTATCCCAAGAATAGGCCATCAGTGTCAGATCGGTGGAGCTCCAACTCCTTGTAACCCCAGGTGTTTAAAGGGGTTGGGGCAATGAACAGAAAAACCCACTGCTTTGCACTACTTCTGTTAAAAGTATGGTGTTTGCAAGTATGAACCAACCCAAAGCGTTGATCAGTGGGGGTGTCGGGAGTAGAATAGGCCAACAATTTTCGAACTCAATTCCTATAATGTATAACAATACAGTTATGAAATATCCATTTATATGAGGAGATGGCTCTGTTTAGAATTACAGCCTCGGGTAGGATGAACGTGCTCCCTAAATCAGAGGTTCCCCAGCTGTGATTGTTGAGGGGTGGATTGCCTCATCAGATACTGTCTGTACATTCTTCTTATACTGTGCAGGATCCGGGTCTGAGATTTCAGGAGCTCCCATCATCTTTCCATCCAGTCATTTTGGATCTTACTCAGGAACACATGTAATGCTGCGATCATTTTTCAGTGATCTTCCTTAATGACCTGAGCGTGCCGCGAAGTGTCCTGCCCTGAAGCAACATGAACACGTCATCCCATAATAAATTCTATGCTGGCTTCCAGATAACATCATGGTCTTCAGTGGCTGAAAGATACATACAAACATCCTTAATCTTGCACCTGCTTGTAGGATAACGCCTTGTCTGGTGGGAGTTGTAGAACATAAATATAACATAATATTGTTTCTTCTGTGACACAGGACCTACAAGGGGGATGATGTAAACCCCCTGCGTTGCTTTAAATTAGACATTGTGATTAGCTGCAGAAGAAGTGTAAGGCTTTTGGACAAAAAATATTGGACAAAAAAAACATTGGACAAAAAACTCACTGAAAACCAAATCCTAACTGAGTTTTTTGTCCAGTGCCTGTCAAAAACCGACAGTTTTGGCACGTTTTGCATTTTTTGGCACGTTTTTGGCACTTTTTTGCAGAAATGCACAGCATTAAATTGCTGTGGATTTCTGCCAAAAACGCGCCAAAAAAAGCGCAAAAAAAGTCCAGAAGTTTACATAGACTTCAATAGGAAATTTTCTGCCCTTTCTGTCGTTTTTTGCCACGTTTCAAAAAACAACCAGGAGCAGAAATGAGCAGAAAAGAACGTTCTGTGGAGACTATAGAACTTTTTTACTATTAGGCTATGTTCACACGAATGAAATTGGGATGCATCTCGCCCCATATTTTGCGCCGTATTGCGCTCAATACGGGGCAAAATACGTCCCAGTCATTACGGTAATCCACAGTTCTCATAGAGAACTATGGATTACGCCTCCTCTCCCCGCTCGGACAATACGCCGCGGGGGGAGATAAGTGACATGTCAATTACTAGCGATGAATACGCGCCGCCAGTAATGATTGTCTATGGGGCCGGCGTGCTGCCAGCCCCCACCACCCCGCGGAAGCTCGCGCCCACACGGCGTAATTGGTGGGTGTAATTACGCCCCGCAATTACACTGTGTGAACATAGCATTAAAGTCTATGGGATCTGTTTTCAGTCGTTTCTCAGCAGTTTCAGAAAACGAAAAATGCCAAAAAACAACCGAAAACCTGTGCAGTGGAGACAAAGCCTCAGGAATCACCAAGTTTTCAACTTTAAGACAATTAGTCAAACAAGCAAAGGTCAAAGAAGGTGGAGTTTAATCAATACAAATGATGGTCAGAAGATCAGGACAGACATCAAATCTGTAGAACTACTTTGCACCAATCATGAACCTTATTGCCCAAGTAAGGAGTGAAGAGGGTCCTTAAAGGGGTTGTCTCACTACATCGTTTCATCTTACCTCAGTCCTGTTTTCTTGGTTTCATTTTGGTTTCATGTAGCTATAGTGACCTGTGGGAGCTGATGCAGCCTGTACAAGAGGGGATATCTAGGAATAGGTAGGACACTGTTAATGGACAAATATTGCAAAGTGACTTGTTTTTTCAAGATCTTTAACATAAAAAGCAATCCTTGTAGTGAGACAACTCCGTTAAGTAGTCTGGGGTAAAATGTCATTGGATAGGGAAACAGAACTTCAATTAACATTAACCATTTAAGGGTCTGGCACCCATACTGCATGATTAACGGAGCAAAAGAGTACCCAGGAAGAAAAAGATGCCAACAAGCTGGGCACTGGAAGAGGAGACACCAGAAGAACATAGCGGAGAGAAGAAGCAGAGGAGAGGAAAGCATTGGAGGCAGCAGCGAGCCCGGTGTCTGGACAACAAGTCAACAGGATGCAAAGACTCAGCCCAATGCAGTCCACAGATCTCTGCCTCTGCTTTCCACTGAAGACCTTCTTGGAATGAGTATCAAAGTGGTTCCCAACACCAACCCTTTTTTTTCTGTTCTATAACTGGTTAAAAAAGTAAGAACACTGGGGAACTAACCTTTGGCACAACCAGTGTTGCTGTCCACTAGGGGAATTTAAAAGGCTATCTCTGACCTTTACCACATATAAGTGCCTGATAGTTGTGGGTCCCACCTCTCGGTCCACCACTTATCCCAAGGATGGGCCCTTCTCCTGCTGTATACCGAGGTTATACAGAACAGAGCCCACTTCCTCAGCTGTACATGGAACTCTCAAAAGAGAAGGTCGAGAGATCCACACATGCATGGCCACTAGGCTCTAGCACAGAGGACAATAGGGCCCATTCTTGAAACAAGGGTGGGTCACAGAGGTGGGACTTGTGTCTATCAGACATTTATGGCATATTCTGACAATTAGCCACAAACGTTCAAGATGGGAATATCCATTGAACCCAGTTCTTGGTTGGAGAGCAGGAAAAGCATGCCCCTTTCCCGTATAATCTAAAAAGGGAACACACTCATTCCGCAATTGCTGCCACCTCTATTCAAGGAGGGGAACAACACAAGCTTGTATAAGGAGAATAATAAAGAATTATGCAAAAACCCAGCGGAGACCGTGTGAAGGCCTCTTTGGTGGAGACATGGGATTCAGAGATGGGACAGTTATGTTGTAGCCTAAACATATTGCCTTTACTTACAGAAGATCCAATGTTTTATGGTGATAAAAAAATTTGAACATAATAACATTAATGTTCGTTTTGAACATGTGTTGCAGTTTCTGAGCGGTTTGGTACTATGGCGGTGGAGAACTGTTCTTCTTTGTGCCATGCTTGCTATTAGGTACTCTGGGGAGGGCTGGCATGGGAAACCCCATAGACAGAGGTGAGATATTATAGAAGTACAAAAAAAATTGTCGTGGGATAAGCTGTTAAAGGATTGACCCTATTTAGTACAAACATAATACACATTTATTTACATTTATTTAGATATTTACTACATTTATTTAGATTCAATTACATTTATTCTTTTTAAATAAATAAAATTAAAGGGAATCTGTCACCAATTTTTTTTTCTTATTAAAACAAGACCCTGATCAATATTATTTTCTTCTTCGCCATTTTTATTTTCTGATTGTAGATTTCTTAATTTAGTCGTCTTTATATGATTAAGGGGGTAGTCGTCTCGCCAGAGCTGTTTTTAGCAGCAGTTAGAGAGATGCTTTACAGCAGCTTCATGTACATGGGGGCATTAAGACTGACTCAGTCCCATTGACTTCTATAGGAGAGTTTTCTAGGCTTGATGACCTGGGAAGAAGTCAGTGTGCAGAGAGGGGAAGAGGGTAAACTGTGATATCTCCTGTTGTGACTGGTGTCACCTTTCAGTGTAATCCTGCCTGTGCTGATAATGAGCAGACTTCTGAAAATCTCTCTCCACAGAAAAGGAAGTGTGAGACTATTATTAGGCCTAGTGGTCAAAGTGAAAACTGCAGGACTTAAGAATTATTAAAAGAGATTGAAAGTGATATGAAAAATGTAAAAAGAAATTCTGAAAAATTCATTAAAAATGCATTTAACATAAAAACGTTAAACAACAAGTCATTTTTTCATGACCTTTAAGCGTATGACGTGCATTTTTCGTGTATCCTGAAATGCACAGCCTTCATTTTGGGCGAAGTTAATTTATGACCTCATAGAGTCACCTTTCACCTGCCATGAAAAAAACATAACCTCAGATGATGTATATGATTCAGTAGCACCTCCGCAGCTTCTTATAATATAAAAAATTAAAATGTTATTATCCATTGGTTTAAAAACATAAAAAGTCACAACATATTGTGAGAACACAACACCTCCACTCCCTCAGTTTACGTGTTTCAGACTAACAAGTCCTTCATCATAGCAATGGAAAAAAAAAGTTTAAATTTTTATATTATAAGAAGCTATGGAGCTGCTGCCTAATCCTATACTTCATCTGAAGTTATATTTTTTCTGCTCTTTTCTCACGTGCACCCTCAAATAAGGTGAGCCGAAAAAAATAACTTTTCACCTTTCACCTGCCATGGTCGAAAGTCGATGCCGGGCTCCTTCCCTTCAGTCAACACATTATTGGTCAGCAATGGACCAAAGAACTGTTCAGGGAACAGTGCTGCTTACTCTTCTTCCAAGACATAGACCCAGTATTGTGGGATGGGGGTATTCAACCAGCCTCATATTGCCCCACATCTAGTCTACTTTACGTGATGCTTATGAAAGGCCAGAAAATGAAGACATCCTAGGAGTCACCAACATGGGTATTCTTCTGTGTTCCTCTTCCAGATAGACCTCTACTTTTCATTGGCTGTGATTTGCAGAAGGCTAATTGCTAGGTAGAGGTCTATGTAGAGGAAGACCCCAAACTCTACAAAATATGGGACTAGGGCAATAACTAGCCTGTCAAGAGAAGATGACTAAGCTAAACATGAGTTACTAGCTGAAAATCAAGGGATCCGTCCTGTAATGAGGGAACCAGGAGATTTTACTTTCCTGTATATTCGCCATCTGTATTATAAACACATCTACACCCTCACTTTATAGTTTAATAAAACTGTCTGCTTCAACAACCGCAATCACACTAATATTACAGTCATTTAACCATTTACTCATGAAGTCATCATTAGACCCAAGAGCTAACAATTAAACTAGGCATAGTGACAGACGTGTGGAGACGACTTTGGCCAGGTGACAGCCGCTGTCCAGGTATATGGGAAGAGGCAGAAATGTCTACAGGATTTCATTAATTGTAGTAGCAGATGTGTGTACAGCCAGGGAGCTGGGATTTCAGTCAGTGAATTAAAATAAATCTCTAATGGCGCAGGATCTATCCGCCATCTCCTCTGCACTGGAAATTCATTTACTGGTGGGAATGTTTAACCATATACGAGCAATCTATATTATGTGTCAGTATCTTTTTGTCTGTACAGTCACTTTGTGCAGACTGTAATCTCGGCTTGTCCAGACTTCTACCATCTACAGCATCTAGGAAAGGAAGTGGCTGTCTGACACCTACCATTGTCAACTATATTAACCCTCATGGGACTACTATTTCCGTCCCCCAGTCATCCAGAAGGTCCTTTCTTTCTTCTCAAAGCTCTACCTAGTCAATCACAGTGAGGAAACATTGCTTGCAATCTCGTTGGGATATGTGTGACTGAATCTCTAACAAAAAATATAGAAAAAAATCCCCTTAAAACAATAGCCTTTAATAGATATGCATTAAAAATACCCAGTTTTACTGGAAAATATACAATGGCCTCAAAACAACCCTATTATCACACAACCATAGGACAAGAAAAACATGAATATCATATATACACCCTGTGTCCTGAAGGTAAATAAGCAATAGCATACAAATCAACAGACCATACATTTACTTTATAGGGCAAGTCGTCGAGAAGTGGGGTCGTCCCTTTCAGGACGAGTGCTCTACCTAGATAGAATTTGGAGATTTTATCCTGATTATTTTGTCATCCGGTCCTTCTTCTGAGTCCAAGAACTGACTAGAGGTAATATAGCCGACTTGAGAAGTCTACAGAACCGTGAGTTTTTAAACATGATAAAGGTCTGTTGATTTGTATGCTATGCTTATTTTTCCTTTAGGACACAGGTGTATATATGATATTCATGTTTTTCTTGTCCTATGGTTGTGTGATAATAGGGCACTGAGAGTATTAAGGTGCCTTATAGACTATTTAAGTGGCGAAAGTTGTTTTGAGGACATTGTATATTTTCCGGTAAAACTGAGTATTTTTAATGCATTCTATAAAGGTTTTTTGTTTTAAGGGGATTTTTTTCCATATTTTTTGTGAGACGGTTTGAATCTTTCCCTGACATCTATCTTCTGTGCGCCAGTGACTGAATCTCTGCCTGTTGAGTGTGAGTAGGGCTAGTTTTAGGGGATGGCATGTAGCAGGGGTACCCTCACATTGCATTATATTGCGTGTGAACTACCCTAAGTGTTTATTGTTGTTCTGTTTGTTATTTTCCTGTAAAGATACGGGCAGGTTGCGAGTATATTGCAAATGATGGGTAGAGTAGTAGAGATGGTGGTAGTAGTCATATAGTACACTGATGCTTGCAAGTAAAACAGACAACAGCAGCTCAGGGTAAACTTCAGGCTTTTACTTACGGCTCTTTCACTTATGGATGTTACACTTTCTTTCATCAATCAGCAGCTTCTCTGGGCATGGCACATCACGTCATCATTGTATACTCCAGAGACAACACCTTCATGACCTGACAACCTCGCTTGTCCGACCCAGTCCAACTGTGCAAAGGTGTTGGCACCTAGCGCTGACTCTGTCCCGGTTCAGCCGTGTAAGAGTTCTGACACCTGGTGACTCAAGACTCTCTCTCTCCATCCTCTCTTAGGGTTCCATACTCCTTCAGCAGTCCCCCAAACTGCCCACCTGTATTTCTGTTGTCTGGTCCACTCAGTCTTCCTCTATCTTTCTGTCACTGTTGTCTTTCTCCTTCTATCAGTGACCTTTGCTTTCTGATGGTTTTTGCTCTTCCTCCTCTTTGCTGCTGGTGAGGCACTGCGGTCTGCCTCAGCCAGCCCTATCTATTGCTGACTAATAAAGAGGGTTCCCCTTTTTCTGCTGCACACAACTTCCAACTATGTACAAAACTCAGAGCATAACACAGAACTGAGTGCAGAACTGAGTGGCGGTAGTATTTAAATGGGTGTTCTGGGACTTACAAAAGCTTGTTTGTCTGATGGGGCATAACTAAAATTAGAAAAAAAGAAGCATACTCACCTCCATGATGCTCCATTCCATCCCAGTGGCCTCCCCGTTCATCTCGCTGTAGCATGGAGCGTTCTTCATTTGCATGCTTTTTGAATAAAATCATAGACCACCACATCACGTGCTCTTGACTGCTGTGGCCTATGTTTGGATGAACCTAGCACGTGAACGACAAATTTTCTGTGCTACAGTGAGATGAATGGGCGGCCACGGGGACAGAACAGGAGCGTCATGGAGGTGAGTATGCTTCTATTTTTCTAATTTTAATTATGCCCCATCAAACAAACGAGCTTTGTAAGTTCCGGAAAACACCCCTTTAACTGTATAACTATGGCTCCTCCCATATCAGCTCTCTGATTATTTACTGAGAAGCACTGTCTCCCACTCTACACCCAATTAACCCATCCTAACATCTTAATGGCTAAACACTATTCGTCCCTAAACAAGTAATAAAACACACATACCTGCTTAACTCGTACCTATTTATACACTACTACACTGTGGTATACACTACCTCTTACCTACCTACAGGATTTCCCATACAAACACAAATATACAGTTGCATACCTTAACATTCCCATGTAAATAGTACATTAAGTGCTTTATGGTGAATCTATGAGCTCGTGGGCCACTGTACACAATGACACTGCCCTTCCAGTGCCATTGGGCACCAGGAAACATTTCCTTTTAAGTAGGTAAGAATCACCATTAGGTAAATAGATAGGCTCCCATTAAGTAGATCAGCCCTTTTAAGGTTACATAGTCACATAGTTAGTACGGTTGAAAAAAGACACGTGTCCATAAAGTTCAACCAAGGGTGGGGAAAGTGTGGGTGAAGGGAGGGAGACAAGGACTTTAAGCCCAGCCTCCTCACTGGTTAATGCCCTGGAACCCACAAGGCAAGAACCAATCTGCTCCATTGAGACCCTATCTCTGACCCCAAGCCTCCACCAGCCAGATCCAGAATTTACATAGCTACGTAAGCTTTAAAATATTCTTTAGTTCCAGTAAGTATCTAAGCCTTTCTTGAAACCTCTACTGTTCCGCTGTGACCACTCCTCAGGCGGTTGTTTCCCACAGATTTACAGTTCTTACAGTGAAAAAATTCCTTCCCCCTCTGGAAATTGAATCCTTTTTTCTCTCAAAGCCGTAAGGGAATGTCCCCTTGTTTTTTGAGGGGCTTCACTTGAAATAATTTTTTCCCCAATTTTTTTAAATAGGGACCATTTATATATTTATATAAATTAATCATGTCTCCCCGGAGCTGTCTTTTCTCAAGACTAAATAATTCAATTCTACTAACCTCTCCTCTAACTAAAAATGCTCCATTCCCCTCATAAAGTGTGGTTGCTCGTCTTTGTACTCTCTCTAGCCCATACATCTCCTTCTATAAACTGGGGCCCAGAACTGAACATATATTCAAAAGTGAGGTCACACCAATACTTTTAATACAGCGTAAATTACATCCTGTCCCCGAGTACAGGCCTCTTTTAATATACGCCAATATCCTACTTGCCCTAAAGGCAGCTGATTGACACTGCATGCGTTCTGTAGTCTATGATCTACAAGAAAGCCCAATCTTTCTCAAACGAGCGATTCTCCAAGTTTTTTCTCCCCCTAGGGCATATTAGGGAAGAAGGTTGGTAGGCTCTCCACTAGTTTAGATAGGTAGGTAGCTTACCTGTATTTTAGGTAAGTAGACCCCCTAGTAGGCAGTTGGTTTCCCCCGTTACTGGGTAGTTGTTTTAGGGCCTCCCCATTAGGTAGTAGATTTTAAGGACTTCCCAATAGGTAGGTATGCATGCCTCCCAGTAAGTAGGTGGGTAGGTATATAACCCCCAGTAGGTAGGCAGATAAGTAGGTATAAAAGGCCCCATTAGTAAATAGATAGATATACCAAAAGGGATACACATACAATTAAAAATTCCAGCAACCCTGTAAAAACAAGGGGGCAGTAGCTTTAGCAACTACCTTGTTCACAGTTCGGCCGGGGCCCTGTATGGCAGTACCACTGTACTCCCCTAATGGTGGCCCTGGGTTTTAAATCCTTTGGGAAAAGCAATGTCTTCATTTTTGAGGATTCCCATTGGCTTTCTCTGATCACTATTCCTAGTACAAGCCATACTATTTTTTTATTTTATTCTCGGGGTTTTCTTTATCTTGGAAATACTTTGTGTAGCTTCAGTAGGTGGTGCAAAATACAAGTGTTTCAAAATCTCTAAATACCTATGAATATCATGTGCATACAATCTCTCCTAGCTCCAATATATTGCTGTTTTCAAATATACAAAGTCTGTGGTCTTCCAGCATTAATGTCAAGCCTGTGTCTAGACACTGAATCAGACAGCTCTTTCTGCCTTCTCACAGCAAGGGGAACATCTCTCCTTGAGCGAGGAAGCACCAAATGTGTGTAAGTTTAATTGGGCTTTTTGCCCTCTACTAAGCATCTGCATACCACAAGGCATTATGGGAAAGAAGCTAATATACAGCACACTTACCAAATAGCAGCTAAATGACAATGAATCTTGCATGTGGACTGCTTATGGTTAATTGTATCTTTACATTAAATGTATTAGCTTTCTCCTTGCTATTATGATTTGCACTATGCACAGGGGAAAAGTAACCCTACTTTACAATATTTTTCCACCAACTTTACATAAGAGAAATCCTTTTAAGCTGACAAATGTGAACAATTTCATGGCACAGCTCATATTATTATGGATGAAGTCCTGCTAATAGCATTTACGCTTGGGTAAGACAAAAAAATTCTATGTGTCAAATGAAAAGGCCCTTTCTTCTCTGTCCAATGAGCTGGCATCTTTACAATTCTCGAACCGAAGTTCTTTAAAATATTTAATTTTGGCATGAAAAAATGATAAATCTTGCCCTTAATATGAATGATGATGGGAACAGAGCAATGCGTCCATTGCCGAATTGTTTTTATAATTAAACACTTTAGAAGATTGTAGTGAGCAAAAATTCAGCTGGATATCCACTCAGTACTGACATATCCACGTTCTATAGAAGACGCTTGTGATCAGAAAAGCTGCAATATGCACTCTATGCAACTTCTGTCTCAGTTGGTTTTTTTACTGAAGTTTTCTTAGGCTGTCTTCCCTGCAGTGGACAAAAAACCGACCTGAAAATGAATTACTAAAAACGTTCATTACACGGAGTTTTCTGTCCACGCCTGTCAAAAGCAGCTGAAAAACGCCCGTTTTTTGCCACGATTTGCGTTTTTTACACACATTTTTTGCTTGTCTTCAAGCCTGTTTTTTAATGTTTGCATAAATTAAGCCATTGCATGTAACCCCACCTTATAAAAGGGGATATAAAGCACCTCATTGAATTTACATGTCATCTTGTAGTCGTTTTACGGATTCTGATGCTAATAAAGTTATCTCGCCAAAAATACGTTTTTTTTACGGATTTTGGCCCTAAAGTCTTAAAGGTATTAAAATCTGTATTTTTACGGATTTTGCCGCTTAGAAAGTTATCTTGCATTTGTCACCAAAAATAAGTTTTTTACGGATTTTGGCCCTTAAAGGGGTTTTGCCATGATCTCATTTCATACCTCCTGCATCCAGCTCTTCAGCTCTGTGTGCTCAGAAGGGGGCGTGTGTGATTTGTTTTTAATTGCCCGATCATGTGACCCACAGGGTGACAAACACCAGGCCCTTTCCTCTCTTTAGTCAAAGAAAGGTCTGTTTCTGTAAAGCGCTGTGAGCAGCTACAATATGGATTTTATTTCTCTTTATCAATGCGCAAACCTGATTAAGGTTTCTTTTTTTAATTTATTGGCACCGTTTGACTAATTACTAAGGAGAACAGAGGACGGGAGAGAATGACAGCACCTGGGTTTGAACACTCAGTAGCTGCCTGAAGAGGAGAGGGGATATCTGACATGCTGACCAGACTGAGGAGCTCACAGCCCTGGTTGTATCCCCTGGAGACGAGCTGTAAACAATGGGTCACTAAAGGAGCAGCTAAAACAAAAACGGTGCAGAATTTTTAATAATGATGAATGGTGAAAATGTTTGTTATTTAATTACAACTCCCACATCAATTTTACTTCGTGGCAAAACCCCTTTAAATAAGTTTTTTATGAATTTTGGCGCTAAAATACGTTTTTATGGATTCTGGCACTAAGATACATTTTTACGGATTTTGGAGCTAACACACTTATTTTGCCGCAAAAAATCTGTTTTTAAGGATTTTAGTGCCAAAATTCATAAAAAACAGATTATCACCAAAATCCGTAAAAAAAGAACTTTAGTGCCAAAATCCGGAAAAATAATACTACAGCACTAAAATCCGTAAAAAAACTATTTTAGCGCCAAAAACCGTAAAAACTAATTTTTAGCGACAAAATCCGTAAAAAAAAACTATTTTAGCGCAAAAAACGTATTTTTAGCGACAAAATACATAAAAAAACATATTATTAGCGACAAAAACAAAATAAGTTTAGAAGAGCCAAAATCCGTTTAAAAAAGTATTTTAGCGCTAAAACCCGTAATAAAGACGTACTTTTAGCTGCAAAATACGTAAAAAAAGTATTTTTAGCAACAAAAGCAAGATAACTTTAGAAGAGCCTAAATTTCCCTAAAAAACAATTTTGCGTAAAACGTGTACTTTTAGCGACAAAAGCGAGAAAACTTTAATAGCGCCAAAATCCATAAAAAACTTAGTTTTAGCAACAAAAGCAAGATAACTTTAGAAGAGGCAAAATCCGTTAAAAAAGATGTGTTTTTAGTGTCACAAATGAATCCAT
>JAODAL010076671.1:0-13546 GCA_025379985.1 Phyllomedusa bahiana | reverse complement strand
GAAAAAACACATATCTAAAAGTATTCGGATAATAAAAGGGTTTTTTTGGCACCTTTAAATTCACCTGGGGTTCTACAAAATTGCTGTATTCACATTTAATGCAAGGTGCCCAATAAACAAACTTAGTGCGCCAAAGTGAAAAAAAAATGTATCTTAATGTATTCGGATAAAAAAAGGTATTTTTGGCACCTATAAATTCACCTGTGGTAATCCCAAAATTGCTGGATTAAAATTTAACTGCAAGGGGCTCTACAACCCAAATCTGGACGGGGCAAAAGTCAAAAAACAGATTGAATGTATTCGGATAAAAAAAGGTATTTTTTGGCCCCTTTCAATTCCCCTTTGGGGTGACTAAAAATTGCGGGTATTAAATTTTTAACTGCAAAGTAGACTATCACAAGCTGGCCTGCGGCAAAGTGATAAAACAGGGACTGTAATGATTCGGAAAAAAAAGGTATTTTTGGCCCCTTTAAATTACCTTGGTACTACAAAATTGCTTTTTTTTCAATTTAAGTGCAAGGTCCCTCAAGAAACAAAGCTGTATTGCGCCAAAGTGAAAAAACAGACTTAATGTATTAGGATAATAAAAGGTTTTTTTTCCCACCTATCCCCCTGTGCGATAAAAAATTTTGCTGGATTCTAATTTTAAATGCAAGGTGGCTGTATCAAAAAAGCTGGAAGGGCAAAAATAAAAAAGAACACCTACTGAAATGTATATGATTTAAAAGTGGAGTTTTGAAACCTAACAAAGAGACCTGCATTTACTAGAAAAATGGTATCCAATATAATTCAGGTCCCAAATACCCCGGAATATTTCCAATAGAAAAAATTTTTAATATAAAAGCTATTGAAAGTGCAATGTTACATAAGTTTTGGGTGAACTTTATAGTATTCTTTTTAAGCTTGTCTGTGTTCGCCCCCGGCCCCCCAATTCCCCCCCCCGCTCGCCTCCCTACTTTACACGGTAGATTTCCTTTTAAAAAACTCTACCCCCAACTACATAAAATCCCAAACTCTGATCTAACTAAGTTGTTGGTCACGATAACAGTGACTTTCTCGTGAAGAAAAATAGAAAATTCGCTGAGCTGGTTGGACACGGGAGAGCGCACGTCCTACTGCTATGAGACGCTGAGAGACACTGATCATGAACAGGAAGGGCTGTTCTATGTAAAACGAGGTCAAGTGATTTTTCCAGCCAATCGCAACCATACACATCCCAGTCATGACGTCGCACACACATCTCACCCTGCTCTATTCTGTAAGCTGATTTGCTGGCCGCCAAAATGACAGGAAGCGCCGAAAATGGCACGATCTTAATAGATGATGCACAGATTTTAACCTAAATTATCGCACGATCTAAAAATTTCGATCAACATAAAAACTGTGCCGATTTCAACTTTGTCGATAATAATCACTCAACACTAGTCAACACTACTCCATAGGTTATAATGGTTCTCCTATTCTGATTGGTTGGTTTCTGCCGACCAATGAGAAGCGCTTACAGAATTTGAATTATTGTATTTCCCGGCAATTTTCTATATCCCAAGTCCTGATGTTGCGCCGGTCTCGGCGACAAACGCGTTGTTAGGGATTTGATTGATTTATGTTTTTAGAAGGTTTTAGCTCTTTTTCAGATAATATTTTACACCTAGTAAAAATGATTTTTTTAATCATATTCCATGTCTCACGGGGCTGAGAGCCGAGATTTCATTGCCCCGATCTCTCCATTGACTACAATGGAACAAAGTAGCTCTGATTGGCCGGGATAGCCAAACCCCCGCTAGCTCAACCAATCAGCTCTTTTCTGCCTTTTTTACTGTATTTTGAACTGTCCCGCCTTTTCATTTGATTGGTCAATACTACTCCATAGGTTATAATGGTGCACTGTCGCTCCTATTCTGATTGGCTGGTTTATGCCGACCAATGAGAAGCGCTTACAGAATCTGAATTACTGTATTTCCCGGCAATTTCTATATCCCAATTCCTGATGTAGCGCCGATATTGATTTTTTGTTAGTGATTTTATTTATGTATTTTTTAGAAGGTTTGAGCTCTTTTTCAGATAATGTTTTACACCTAATAAAAACAATTTTTTTGATTCATACTCCATGACTCACGGAGCTGAGAGCTGATATTTATTTCTTTAGCGATCTTATATATTTTCCCTTTAATTTTAAATGATCAACTGCCGAAGTTCTTGTATCTTTTCAAAACTATCCCCATCCATGTCCTCTCCTCATTTTGGAAGAGAGTTAGACAGTGCTTTCGCTCTTTTATCTGGTCCTTGCGGAAACCGAGGATAGCATACGACACGCTCGTACGATCTAAGGGTGCTGGAGGCGCTGGCCTGCCTGATTGCAGACTTTATCATCTTGCCTCGGCATATGCTCGGTATCTGGCACTCAACTCGGACCGGGGGGATAAACTTTGGGTTGACCTGGTGGAGGACTTGAGTTCTTCCTCTGTGGTGGTGCTCCCCTGGACCTGGACTCCCGCTCTCCGCAATAGTGGATCTTCCTCTTTTGGTGTGGAACAAACCCTGATTACACTTTACTCATATAGGGACTCCTACAACCTTATTGATCGTAATGGCCCATGTGTCCCGATCACGGACTGTGAGGAAGAATTCACTTTATTGCATTCCCCATTCTGTATCTAGTCACATCACGGCCTTCCCCCACCACAGGACAAGCTCAATTTACACAGTAATGAAGCCCAGTGTAAATGCCTTTCTGTAGGAAGTCGCCAAAGCATGGGGTCAACCCATGAAAAGATCCCCATGAATCTAATTAGCACTGAACAAATGCTAGTCCCAGCTTCAAAGACTTCAATCAATGAAACCCAGTGGGGTCGCCCCCCCCCGATTTTCATTTTCGTTTTTATAGGCGCCCGCTCAAACTGGTGCATGGCGGGTTCAATCACAAAATATGGACCCCCGCACGCCAGGCCCTTTTCCCCGGTTTCCAGAACGCTAGGGACTGAGATATCCAAACGGGCCAAAGGGGCCATAAGAAAACTTTTGATATCAAGGGGCGTGTCTTATAAAAAAAGGAGCGAACTGGGGGCAGCATTGTTGTTTCCCTGTGCCTTGGGAAAGGGGTTAACAGTGGAACAGTATCTGGCTGCCCTTGAGCTCCCCCTAGTGGGCAGCGCAACGTCGGATACCCCCCAAGTCAGGCCGTGCCCCTCAAGGGGCCCGGGGGATGCTGTTTTCGTCACAATTTGGTGGCAGAGCGGTGGGATCAAGACAATAGTGTTTGTGAGTGCGCGTTTGTATCCCAAAACTAAGGACTCCCAGAGGGGGTTTTTGTGCGGGGTCTTAAGATTAATCAGCACTAGACCAGCAGAGTCAAATAAAAGGTTTTTTGGGTGCATTAGGTTTTGCAGTTTTTGTTCAAGTACCAAGTGTTGCGTTGCAAGGATGGCTGTTTGGGAAGGGGCAGGCTTGGGCCCGGGGAGGAAACAGTCGGTGAAGTTACCCAGGGGGGAGCTCGCCCGGCCAGGCGGGGTGACATAAGGCGAGGGGGACCCGGTCGGCTCCCTCAAGGGACCAGTCAAGGTGGCCCTTGGCGCCGGGGGCAGCTCCTTTGGCTATTCTCCTCCCAAGTCCCCTGGCAAAGCTTGAGGCGGAGCCCCCGACCCCCTAAAAGGCCCCCCTAGCAGCTGAGAATGTCGCGAGCAGATAGAGGGGGAAGCGCAAACGCGGAGCGGTGAGGCGGCAGCTGCAGAACAGGGCGAGGGTGGGGCGGCGTGCAAACATCGCGAGCGGCAGGGCGGCCGTTCATACGTCGGGGGGCCGGGGAAACGTCAGCGGGACATGACCCCAATTACGGGCTACAGCGGGAAAAGGCCAAGTCCCCCCCCGGGGCCAGTGAAGACCTTCCTCAGACCCAGGTCCCAAAGTTGGGGGGGAGGATTTTCCCATGCTGGAAAAAGGTGGAGCCCTGGACACCTTCCTGTTTTGGCATTTGAAAAAAATTTGCCGCCACACCATGTGCCTGAGGACCATGGTTTGGGTTTTCTGACCCCCCGTCTCAGAGGTAAAGCTCGGGGAGTTCTTGGGGGAACCCCCCTCCCCACGATCCACCCTGACCTACGGGGAATCAAGCGGGGCACTGATCCGGCAGTAAATCTCACCCTGAGTGTACGGGAAGAACTCCGGGTTTTGCAGGGGGGCCCTACAACAGCTGGCTGACCACATGGGGCCCCTCCAAGAGCAGTCGACCAGTACCCGGGGCTAAAGATCACCACCGTCCAGCAGTGAAGGAGTCATCGCCAGGAGCATTTTTTTTGGAACTGCCCAGGGGACCCCCAGCAGCACCTTCGTGCCCAGAAACCCGCAGGGGGCCAGCCACAGCAAACCCCCGGGAGAGTACCCAAACAATGGGCACCGGAGGCCAGGAAGCAAAACCCGCTGGAGAGGGGGTAAGATGCCCGCGGGGCCAGTTGTCCCTACCCCCTAAGCCCGGGGGCCCCCCCGCCCATGTTTTCCCAAATCTGGGGGGAACCCCGACTCTGTCCCTTTGCACACACCCGGGACATTTCAAGGCCGCATGTCCCCAGCGCCAAAAGGGGCCCTCCCAACCCTTTTCCAAGGCCCCCCAATGTTTTGGGGTTGGGGGGGGTGGGGGAACCCCCTTGATAACTACCCACCCAGTACCGGGGGCTGGTTTTCCATGGGACCGGACACCGGCGCGGGATAACTGTGGGGGCGGCCTGAGTGGGCCCCTAAAAAGGACAGATACCCGGAAAGCTTGCGCGTCTCCGGAATTGGAGGCATTGTCCCGGGCCCTGCCATTTGCAGGTTTTTTGGCTGGGGTGCCGGGCGGGGAAAATGCGGGAGGTTGGGTGTCGCCGAACATTCCGGCTGCATTTTGTTAGGGAAGACTTGGGGGGGCTGGTAGCCCGTTTTTTAGGCCCCTGAAGCCCCAGGTCTCTCCCCCCCCCAAATGTAAAATTTGTCACCCAAACCCCTGTTAATGTTGAAACAATGTTATTAATATGCAACTGATGGGAGATGGGGGGGGTGCATGGTGGGGTCCCCTCCATCCTGTTGGAAGGAGATGGGGTACAGATTGAATGGGCAGCAATGTGTCCGCAAGCCGCTGGATTTGTTGCCCGGGTGTGGCATCAGGGGGGACAAACGGGGAGCCACGTGGGGGGAGCTGCGGGTGAGGCAGGGCCCCCGAAAGGGCCACGAGCGGGTCTCCCACGCCGGGGCAGACAGGGGGCAACAGCTGTGGTGGGGGAGCATGCAGGTGAGGCGGGGTCCCGGGGAAAGGCCACAGAGGGGGGTCCCCCTCAAAAAGGATGTCGGGGGGCCCGGTAGGCCAAAAAGACGGGGCCTTTAAGACGCCCGGGGGGAGGGGGCCCCACCAGCTTTTGCAGCGGTCGGGGGCTGCTGTCACCGCAGTGGGAGGGCCGGGGGCCCCCTCGGGGGGCCCGGCGGATCCTCCCATCGGACCAGGTAAGTCCCGGGGGTGGGTGAGGGCCAGGAGATAGGTCCCGGGGAACCGACAGATAGGGCAGTCTCGTCCATTGGGGGGGGGGCCACGCTTTTCCAGATTTTCAGGCAGCGTTGGGCTGACGACAGCCTGAAAGCCTAAAGGGAGCGGGGGACAGCCACCCTTGGATTCAGACACCAGCGGTGATCTGGGCCCAAGGACCTGCCACTGATGGCCGCCCGGGGTTTCCCGGGGGCGGGCCCGGGGGACCGACGGTTGTGGAACCCTATCCTTCAGGCGGAGTTGTTGGGGGTTGCGCATGGATTCCGAGGGGCCGAACACCTGGGATCGCCAACCCAAGGAAAGGCTGGCCCAGCATTTTACGGGCCCAAAAATTTGGGATGATGGGGCTGCCTACTGCCGTTCGGTGACCCCGTCAGAGGGGGGGGGAAGGCGGGGGCCGAGCCCAAACCCCACGGACCTCTCTCCTACATAGCCCGCCTTTCAGGAGGGTGGCGTGGAATTAATTGGACCGCGCCATTTCCGCAGCCCCGGGGGAAAGGGCTTCATACTGACGGTAGTGACTACCCACTCGGTACCCGAAGGGACCCTTTGTCGTCCATTGGGGGCCGAAAGGGGGCCACCGCCTTACGGAGATTTTCTCCCGAGTGGGTTTTTCCCCGGGAAAATGCTCAGCCCGGGGGGACCCATTCAGTCAGCAAAGGGAGTCCTTGTGTAATGATACAGGTGAACATGTGGTGGCCACCCGTACCCCCCACAGACTAATGGCCTGTGGGAAGTTCAAGGGACCCTGAAGCAGATGCCTAAGATTTGTGCACCCCCGGGCGCGAAAGGGGGGAGGGGTACCTCCCACACCTACTATTCGCATACCGGGAAGTTCCCCAAACCTCAAGGGGTTTTTTCCCCTTCGAGCTCCTGTTGGGCACTGTGCGGGGGCCCCGGGCTCGGGGGGTTTGGGGCTTGGGAAGGAGACTTGCAACCCCGGGGGGTGGGTCATTGAGTTTGTGTGGCTTCCGTGACAAAAAGCAAGGCCTTAGCCTAGTGCACGAGAATATGCAAAGGCCCAGGCCCACCAGAAGCAGTGGACGACCAAACCTTGTGAGGGATCCAGGTGGGGGCAGAAATTTGGGTCCTGGGGCCTGTACCACAGGGCAAGCTTCAGGGGAGCCTGGGAAGGCCCATTTGTCGTCACCACAACTCAACCAGTCACGTATGGTCACCCCCGGACCACGACCGGGGGAAAGGGGGAAGGCCTTTCCCCGTGAAAAGATGAAGGCGCATCATGAGCGGGGGGATTGCCCTTTTCCCCTGTCAAACCCCCCGAGGAAAGTGGGCGGGGAAAAATCTTGGCTGCTTCCCCCGGGCAGGGCGGTGGGGCCATAGAGGACGTGAGATTTGTGGGCAGCTCCTGGAGGACCAAGGGCCCAGCTGTTGGAACCCTCCACCCCTTCGGGCTTTTTCACTAAGGCCTGGAAGGACGGAGAACCGTCCCCCGTGGACACCGGGATCACCCCCCCAATCCGGGGGTTCAGGCATATCGGATCTCCCCGAAATGCAGCACACAGGTGAGGAGATTTACGAGATGCTGAAGCTGGGGGTCATCCATGTCCAACAGGCCCGGGCCTCGCCTGTACCTTTCCCCAAGAAGGATCGGACCCAAACCCCTTTGCGTGGACTACAGGGGGGTCAACGCGTCACGGTCCCCCTTATGGTACCCAAAGCCACGCACGATACCTGTCATCAGTTGGCCGGGGCCAAGTTTCCTGACCCCAGGATCGAGCCGGGGGGTAGGCAATTCCCCCGACCCCTAGGCAAGGGAACGCCTGTCTTTATCACCCCCCTTTGGATTACAAGTCCCCCGTCATGCCCCCTTTGGCAGAAGAATGCCCCTGCCACTTTTCAGCGGATGGCAACACGCTGCTTAAGGGCGGGAAAGGGGACGGGGGGATACCTGGGGACATACCGTTTCAGTCCCCCCTTGGGAGGACCACCCTCCGCACCGACGAGGTGCTTGGACGTATCCGCCAGGCAGGGTTGACCACAAGCCGGGAAAAGTGCCAAGGGGTGAGTGAGGTCCACTACCTGGGGCAACCCCGGGGAGGGGGGGGGCCTTTAAGCCCGAGCCCGGAAAAAATGGGTGCCATCGCATCCGGCCCACCCCCAGACCCAAAAAGCAGGTATTCCTTCTTGGGCACCCCGGGTATTAGGGGTTTGTTTTCCCCACTTTGGCCTGGCAAAGCCCCCGACAGACCTCACCAGGAAGAGGTTGCCCTCCGCAGCGATTGGACAAAAGACTGCGAGACGGCCTTCCAAACCCTCAAGGCCGCCTTGTCCCCTCCCCAGTACTAAAAAAACCGCCGACTTCACCCGGCAGTTTTTAGTACAAAACCCACGCCAGGGCTTTGGCCCTTGGTGCATGCTCACCAGGTGGACACAACGGGGCAGGAACATCCCGTTTTGTCCCGTACCGGAAAACTTCTGCCGAGGGAAGTGGCATTTCCCCCAAAGGAAAAAGGGTCTGGCGATAGTGTGGGCCCTGCAGCGGCTTTACCCTATTATACGGGCGGAAATTTCATTTTGGGAAAAAGACCACAACCCCTGATGGCTACACAGGGCTCCCGGGAACCCAAAGGGAGGTTGCCGTGAGCCTTTTGTTCCCGCAGTACAACTTCCTCATTCGCCACCGGAAGGGGGGGGAAAACGGGAATGCCCAGGGTTGTCCCGACAAGGGCGGGTCATTGGGCGTCTGGTGGCGCGGTGGCGGTGCGCCCCCCACGCCCAAAGGGGGGAGGTGGGGGAAGAATTCACTTTATTGCATCCCCCATTTTGTTCTTCAGTCACGGTTCCCCACCACGGACAAGCTCAAAAAACACAGTAATGAAGCCCCCGTGTAAAAGTTTTCTGTAGGAAGTTGCCACAGCATGGGTTAACCCATGAAAAAACCCCATGAATCTAAATTTTCACTAACAATGCTAGTCCCGCTTCAAGACTTCAAACAACAAAATCATAATGGTGATGGCGGGGTTCATATGCAAAATAGGGCTCCCCGCACGACCAGGGCCCCTTTCCCCGGTTTTTCCAGACGCATGGGGACGGGTATCCAAACTGGGCCTACAGGGTCCCTAAGATAAGCAGGTTTGATATCCCGGCGTCGGGTAGGCCCAACGGTTCTGAATGGGACCACCGGCTCGGTTCTGTGCCAATGCCCTGCCCAGTTAAGCCATTTTTGGTTTTGTACAGAAATGCATGACCTGATGGGGGGGTTCATAGACCGCCAGGGGTGTTTAGGGGGCTGCCAAGTGGGCTGCCCTCGCAGATAAAGCCGGAGCCCGGCTTGGTCTTTCCCGTTTATCCAAGGAGGGGGGGACCCAGAGCAGGCCAGTAACATCACACCAGCAGCCAGGCCACATCTGCCCCCCGTGCGGCCGGGGCCCCGCAACAACGGTAACTTGACTTATTTTACCGCCTTTTGTCTTAATCCATAATTTTTATTTGCACCTCTCTCTGCCTGTATATTTTTATCCATTCTTTGTACATATTATGTCTAGTGTGCCCCTTTAAGGGTAATTAAATCTATAAACTTTAAACTGATTTTGTCTGTCTTTTAACGGGGTCCACCCTAATTCTCGGTCTATAGTATATTCTACCCCGGGTTTTGGTTTGACCCTGCTATAAGTGGTAAAGGGGCCGGGGCTTTAACTAAACGAGCAACTGGTGGAGATTGTTTTTTCCCTGTGCCGTGTGGGCAAGGGTTTAAAAGTGGAACAGTATCTGGGTGACCCTAGCTCCCCAGTGGGCACGCAACGTGAGATACACCCCCAAATCAGGCCCTCGTCCCTCAAACGGGCCCGGGGGACTAGGCTTTTTCGTCACCGGGCAAACCCCACTTTCCCCCCGGCTTCTCCCGTAAAGTTTGTTTTTGGGGGGCACAAAAAAAGCTCTTTTTGCGTTTTTGTAACATAGCATCAGGGGGGAAATAAACTCTCCCCCTTTAGATTCCAATGGAAGGCATAGGCTTTACCCCGTTCCAATATTTACGTATTCACTTTTTTTAAACAATGAAGTCCAATTCCATCTTTTTAGGGCCCCACGGCCTTTGAGCCAAATTTTTATTTTTCCTCCTCGGGAGTAAGACATTTCTTTTTCACTTGTATACAAATGTTTTTCTCTTTCACTCTACCCCCTTCCTTCCTTTCTGCCCAAAATTGGGGGACTGAATGGGGGCTTCCTTCACTCTACCACAATGGGAGCAGCTTTTAAAAAACCATAAAGCAGCCAAAAGCTTCCAGGCACCAGGAACTTGTTACAACTCCTACCTGGTGGGACAGGTTTTCCCCCTGTTTGCATCATTGGTTCCCCTCAGTCCGGAGTTTGCTGGAGTCGGGAAGGGAGGGGAACCTTGGGGCCAGTTTTTGGGGGGGGTTTTCCCCTTAAATTTTAAGGGTTTCGGACTTTAGTCCTAGAGGGTTTTTGGGAGGCCACGGGGGTTTTGATCCCCAATTCCCGAGGCATTGTCCTCTTCATGTTTCCCCTGCCCACAGTTCTTTTAAAAAGTCTCTTCTCAGGGATTTATTACAGCTGCCAAAAAGGTAATACCAAGGAAGTGGAAATCATCGTCCCCCCCTCCACTGTTCGCGGGCATCGTTTTTATTATGGAGGAGAAAATAATTGCTCAAAACCCCGACAGGCACATAAATTTTTTCAGAAAATGGGCCACTGGGTTGTTTTTAAGAATCCCCGCGTACCTTTCTTTACCTGCTAGTTCGAGTTTGACCTGATTGATTGTGGATAGTCTTCTGGGGTTTGGGGGTGGGGTCTCTTTCTACTTTTTTTCCGGGAGTGTTTCCGATTCTGACCCCGAGTTTGGTTTGTTCGGGCCCCTTCGTGGTTCATATGCACAACCCACCAACCCCCCCCCCCCCCCTTTCCTACATGTTTCCCTTTGATACCCGTTTTTTATAGTCTGTTATGTCATGTTGTTCTTTTTTGTATTAATCACCGCTCCCCCACGCTGATTGGTTCTAATATATCACAGAATCATGCATTTGCCTTGACCCTTGTTATAGCGTTTAGATAATATCTTTTCTTATGTGATAGAAATGTTTTTTCTCATTTTATTTTTTTTGTGGGTTTTTCCTTCTTTGATGCATATGTTGGGGTGCATTTTTGTTCTTTGCCAATTCCTTTGTTTGTATATCCCATTGTTTTTCAATAAACTCTTCGTTTAATTTGAAAAAAAAAAAAAAGTATGAACAGGGCTGCGCCTGATATCGGGCTGAAAAAGTGCTAGATATCTGCCGCAGTCCCGTATATACATGCCACCCATGGTGTCTTGCGGCGCGCACAGGTATGCACTGCAAGATGTCTTGTGAACATACCCTTAGAAAAACGCTGAAAGAACTACTGAAAAGAGGTCCCATAGACTGGTTGTGTCCACAGAACGTTTTTTTTCCTGCTAATTTTATTTGCTGTTCATTCTTTGAAATATGTTGCAAAAAATGACTGGCAGGGGAAAAATTACATTGGGTCTATGAAAGTGCCAAAATTTTTTTTGCGCGTTTTTTGCAGAAATGCATAGCAAATATATTGCTGTGCGCAAAAACGCACTGACTTTTTTTAGCAGATTT
This sequence comes from Phyllomedusa bahiana, assembly GCA_025379985.1. Classification (NCBI taxonomy): domain Eukaryota; kingdom Metazoa; phylum Chordata; class Amphibia; order Anura; family Hylidae; genus Phyllomedusa; species Phyllomedusa bahiana. The sequence continues at coordinate 2,455 of JAODAL010076671.1, read as the reverse complement.
TGACATGCAGTGGAACAAAAACTCAGTGTTATGAAGATTTTTAGGATTGGTTTTCACTTTTTGTCCACTGCCGGTAGCATACCCCTAAATCACGCGACCAAAAAGGGCTAATGCTTGTTTTTTAAAAATGAACTAAAAAAATTAAAAATCAAAAAAGGCAGTTATATATATATATATATAAAATATATATTTTAATATTTTATAATAAAAATATATATTTATATATATTTAATTTTTACCATCTTATATATTTAAAACCAGAAGTTTACATACACTATAAAAAAAAGACAAAATGTATGTTTTTTCACTATCGGCATGAATCAGAATAAACCTTACTTTTTTTAGGTCAATTAGGATTCCCAAACTTATTTTTTTTTTGCCAAAATGCCAGAAAAGAGAGGTGAGAGTTTTTAAGACATTTTTATTACTTTCTGCAAAGTAAAAAGTTTACATCACGGGATTAAAGGGCCTTTAAATTTAATTCATGTCTTTGGAAGCTTCTGATTGGCAAGATTTGAGTTAGTTGAGAAAACCTGGGGAAATGTTTTTTTTTTTATTACACCAAAAAAACACACTGCCTATGGGGGTGTAAACTTTGGGCAAAGTCTAAAGAAATGAGCCAAGTATCGGGAAGAGAATTGTGGACTTTCACAATCTGGATCATTTTTGGGGTTTGAAATTTTCCCAATCCCGAAGGTGCCTTTTTAAACCCTGTACAAAGAATTATATGAAATTTTAAAAAAAGATGGGAATGTCCAGCTTTTAATTGCTCAGGAAAAAAAGGGGGTTTTCCGTGTCTCAAGATAAGTACTTTCCCCCCCGAAAATGTGTTTTCCCAAACCCAAGAAAAAAGCAAAAAGGGACCTTGTAAAGATGCGGGGCAGAAGCGGGGTCAGATTGTTATTATGACAAAAAAACATGAAATTTTTTAAAATAGGGGCCCCCCTTAAACGCCACTCTGCCCAGGAAGTTTGCCATTATTTGGGTAAAAGAAATATATATAACCCAAAAATTAATGTTTGCAAAAGCATCAGGGCCCAAAAGGGCCCCACCCCAGATTTTAGAGGGGGAAATTTGGGAAAAAAAAAGTGGGAAACAAAAAGTGTGGGAAGGGAAATTTTTATTGGTTCCATTTTGGGATGGATGCACTTTTTTGGTCAATTTTTTTTCCAAAATTTTTGGGAAAAAAAAATTTGGGGGTTTGGGGTTTGGATACGGGGTAAAAGATGTTATAGTTTTAATAGGTTTAGACTTTTTTTAAAAAGTAAAAGTTGGGGAAGTGATTTAAAATTTAATTTTTTATTTTTTTTTTTAACTTTTTTTTTCTTTAATTTCTTAAATCCCCCCTAGGGGGCAGAATGCCTTGTCCTATATACAAAAGGTATTATTGTACTGCCGTATATTGGATTTTTTTCATTTATTCATTCATTCTTTTCCTTTTTACACCCGCTATAGGGATGGTGTTTTAAAAGGTCCAAAACTCAATCCCAAAAATTTCCCAAACCCCGTTTTTGAAAGCACGGGGGCATACAAAAATTGTAATTTCCCCCAAAATGGTTAACCCCCATCTCCCATGAAAAGATACTTTTTAAACCAAAAAACACGCCGAGAGTATTTGGGGATAAAAAAAAACTTATATTTTTTTTTGTAAAACAAATTTTAAAATTTAAAAGTATTTAAAATGCAAAAAGTACTACGGTTTTTTAAAAAAAATACAATAAAAATTTAAGATACAAAAATCCCAACAAAAGGTAATTTGGGCTAAAAGCAAAAATATATTAAAAGTATTAATAAAAAAGGGGGACCCCCGGTTTTGACATTTAACATCCCAATAACTGAGCCAATAGTCAATCAATTTAATTTTAATTTCCCTTCCCCGTGAAAATAATGGATCCCAAAGAGTAGTTTGGGGTTTTTTTATTTCTTTAGTTTTTTGGGTTTTTATGAACAGGTAGAATTTTTTTCAATTATATACTTTTATTTTAGAATTGTTTTTTCAAAAAATATGAGTTTTTTTTTTTTTTTTACCCAATACTCCCCGACTTTTTGTTGTGGTTTGTAAAGTATGGTGTAACAGGTGTACATACATGGCCTGCATGAGGCTTTCTGCTGCCATGGCAACTGATCCCCCTTGCAATTATATTGCAGGGGGGGGGGGGGGAGGGGGGGAAAGGGGCGAAAGCACTAGATGCTGTTAAAATGTAAACGACGCGCTCTAACATTTTAACAGTTTGGGAAGGAGGGCCCGGGTGTTTCCCCGTCGATGCCCGTTGGGTGCCGGCTGTACTTATTCCTGCATGCCGACGCTGTACAGCACTCTCTCAAGCTGGCAGGAGCCTGGAGAGAAGCGATGCTGCGGGAAGCCAGTTGCGCGGTTTAACTCCTTAAATACTGTTGGCGGCTTCCCACATCATTGCTCCTCTTCACCCTCCTGCCGGCCAAAGAGAGTTTCATT
>JAODAL010076670.1:0-13546 GCA_025379985.1 Phyllomedusa bahiana | reverse complement strand
TCCTTTTTTTTTTTAACCTATTAAGTTAAAGTTCTATAACGGACGGCCTAAAGTCAGGATTTCAGTTTTTCATTTGAGGGGACCCACATTAAAAATTGGATAAAGGGGTTTGGGATTTAGTCGGTAACGGGGCCCCCTCCTGTTAAAAAAGGGCCAAAAGTCATTGGACAATAAAAATTAATTGTAAAAAAAATGTTAATTTCTAATACTTGGTTGAAAAACCTTTGTGGCAATAGGGGCCTGAAATCCAAACTCATGGAATCACCGGTGGGTTCTCCTTGTTAATGCTCTCCCGGCCCTTTTTCTGCGCGGTTTTCGTTGCGTTTGTTTGTGACCTTTAGGTTGAAGTTTGTTGTAATAAGTGAAGGGTAAAACTGGGTTGAGATCAGGTGACGAGTTTTGAAATTCCCCTTCTTTGCTTAATAAACTCTAGGTTTTTTGGCTTTGGCTTCTGTTTTGGGCCATTTATTTTTTTTTTGTAATGGAGCTATAAAGATTAAATTTGTGAGCTCCCCTTCTAATGGGGCTGCCAGTAGGAAAAATTCCTATTTCTCTCGACTGTGAAGGGGAAGCGGAGATCGGGGCGTTATGTATAGAATGAAAAAAATGCAAATATAAGAGCATAAATTTTTTCAAAATTGTCCATTTTTCTGGAAAAATAGTCATCAGTGATTGGCAGTAATTATTGGTCACCCCTGTCAGACAATATTAACTTTTATTGTTTTTTTTTTTTAATTAAAAGCTTTTTGTAGAATGTGGAATCCTGCTGGACGGGGGAAAAGCGCCAGACCCTATTCACTTTTGATTATGTACAAAGTGAAATGGAAAGGAAAAAATTGTTTATAGCAAAACCCCTTAAATAAATGTATCTGCATCAACCAGACAATAACAATGTAAGAAAAAAATTGCACATGATTGGGGCCCGGGGGCATTTTGGGGCGACCGCTGGGGGGAAGGAATTGAGTTTATAGGGTTAATACCGCCAATAAAGAGGGTTTGTGCTGTTTTCTTAATCCCCTCACCTGCACTTGGGGACAGTTACTATTTGTTTATGTTCCTAATGACATAACAGTGGAAGAAGCGGAGGGTTTATAAAAATATATGCACATGATACTTCATCAACTCTGAACGAAGCAGATTTTATATCGAAAAAGCATTTATCACTATTTAATCTAAGATAGGAGGAAAGGAAAAAATCACTGAGAAGGTTTCAAACAGAACTTTGATAATCACACTATGTACATAAACTATTATAATACTAGCCCACCGTCCAATATATATAAAATATATAACTCTATAATAGGTTCTCCTATGTACAGATTACCTTTCCATAATAATCGAACCTATGTACAAGAATTATATAACTTCGAATAATATTGCCCTCCTCCCCTTTACCAAGAATTATAACTACTATAATATCTGCCTACTATTACAAGGATTATAACCTGCTATTACTACTGCCCTATGTACAAGAATATAATTATGATTAATTACTGTTCATATGTACAAGAATATAATACTATAATACTGTTCGACTATTGTACAAGAATAAATAAAACTTCTATAATACTGTCTCTGATGTACTAGAATATAACTACTTATAATAATGCGCTCCTTGGTACAAGTATATTTTATAGTGTTGTGCGGTTGCATGGCATATCGTGGAATCGATCGATAGTCCCGGCCGTATCGATAAGGGTTTTTCGATTAGTGAGCGGTCGATTTATGAGCGTTGACGTTTTTTTTTTTTTAAAGTCTATGGGAGAGGCAAAAACACCTTCATTATTACATAACCCCAAACATGGATGGGAGAAGCTGAAATTAACATCCACAACAGTCAAATGGATACGTGCTTCATCTTAGGAACACACTTAGGTTATTAAATGTCACAGAAAAAAAGTCACAAGTCCCTTTCCACTTTCCTGTCTTGTACCACAGCATGACCTTAAACCTGGCATGTCCCACAAATTAAAAAAAGTTGCAGAAGGCAGTATGATTCGGAAACCTTCCAGTTACTGAACTGGACATTGAATTATCCCTGGTCCTGGAACGCAGCATGTGCCCCAAACCTGCATGACCCCCAGATTTAATATATGAGCCGCCAAAAAGGAGGTCTTTTCAACCACCATTTAATTAACTGGACATTGACTATACCTATCTGGGGCCACAGTATGAGCCCCCAAACGCTGCATGACCCACATTTTAATTAAGTGCCGGAAAAAAAAAGGACGTCTGTTCAACCACCATTTTTAGTTTCACTTGGACATTGGACTATACCTGTCCTTGGCCACAGCATGAGTCCCCAAACCCCTTGCATGACCCCCACATTTAAAAGTGCCGGATAAAAGGAGTCTCTTTCAACCACCATTTTAGTTGAATCTGACATAGATATATCCTGTCCTGGGCCACAACATGGAACACAGGGCGGAGTTACAGTGGGTGCGGTGAGAGCACAGGTGGCGTTCATGACTCATCTATTAACACGAGGTTAAAATGCCCTGATGACGCAGAAGCAAAACGATAACTGGTGTGCTGAAGCAGAGTGCGGGAAGCGGATAGTGTGAGAAATCCTGCCTTCCTCAGTACAACAGTCATACCTGTGGTTTAGCCGCTTGCCCCTACGTATGAGTGCGGACCCAATTGAGCTCACCTTGGTAATATACTGGTGGTTAACGCTCCGTTACACCAGGTGCCCTTTTATCGTGGCATTCTTTTTCTCATTTTACTCAACGTGCTGGAGGATATGGTCTCTGTACTTTGTTCTCTGTCCATGCTCCATACTCCATGGTCCTCTGAATAACCTAATCTGGTCAAGTTTTCCTGTACCTCCCTTGTACAAATTCAGAGGAAATTTTTTTTACAAGCTATTTTGTTCATGCAAGTTTTTTAGTATTTTAATTCCTAGAAAAAACATTTTTAATATAGGTTGGAACTACCACCAAGTTCTTTGTTTCTCTTTTTTTCATTGTATTAAATGGGTTGTCTCAATACAGGGATTGTTAGCTTTGTGTCAGATCTGGCAAAAACAAGGCATTGTGCCATATGTGTCATTTAACAGTGTCCTACTCCTTTTCTGTTTCTGACAGGCACCATCACGCTTGAGCCACTCTTGACAATTGTGAAGAACAAATGTCTGTTAGAAAACAACATTTTTTAGAATAGGACACGTCGTATAGCCTGCATGTCACAGCAAAATGCACCCACAATAATTCAAAAGGCATGGACCCATGGAGCACCACTTTGGACATTTGTGAAGAACAAATGTCTGTTAGAAAAAACATTGTTTAGAATAGGACTTCTAAGTATTAGCTGCATGTCACAGCTAAAATGCCCCCCCAATATTCAAAGCAGAACCTTGAGCCACTTTGGACAATTGTGAAGGACATTGTCTGTTAGAAACAACATTTTGTAGAATTGCGACCTCTTGTATGCTGCTCACCGTCACAAGCAATATGCACCACACAAAAATTTCAAAAGCATGATCCCTTGAGCCATTTGACCAATTGTGATAGAACAATTATAAAAATTTGGTTTTTTATATTAGGAAAAACATTTTTTCGAATAGGTACCTGTTAGTATTGGCTGCATTTTCAAAGCCAAATTCCCCCAAAAAAATTTCAAAGCATGACCCTTGAGCCACTTTGGTCAATTGTTGGAAGAACAATGTCTGTTGAAACATAAATTTTTTTATAATTGGACCATGTGTATTGCTGCATTCAAAGCTGCATGACCCAAAAAATTATAAAAATGACTTCTCCAGCCACTTGTTAAAATTGTGCGAGGGAGAAATGCCACTTACGAAGCCACATTTTCTGTTCCCAAAAGGAACATGATTATTGCTGTATCTCACAGCTACATGACCCCAAAAATTTATAATATGAATTCTCAGCACTATTAAAAATTGTGAGTGAGAAGAAATGCCACTTTGAAGACTCATTTCTGTTCCAAAAGGACCATAATCATAGCTGTATTCTCACACAAACATGACCTCATTAAACTATTGACAATGCGAAAAACTTCTTAAAAAAGATAAGGAGTTAAATGGAATACGGTGGTGTAGGAAACCTGCTGTCTTTATGTCTCCCTCACTGCAAAACCAGCAAATGAAACTGGTTGGGAAAGAGATTAAAATTGCAGTAAGAAATGATCATTTTTAATACAAAAGTTTTCAAGAGGGACCATTTCTTGTTTTGAAAAAGGAATGTGAAGTAGGGGAGGGACCGGAAACTAATCGGTGAGCTCGGCCAACAATTGGCCCGGCCCACAACCATCATCAGAGATCCATGCCTGATTCATCTTGATGAAAAGTCAAAACGATCCACATTATATGTGGAGAACCTGGAGATTCGTTTGTCGTAATGACTCCTCCAGCTGTGCTTGAAGGGTCCGCTCTGATATGAACGCTGGCTGCGGGCAGGACAACACCTGATAATGGGTGATGAGGCCAGCTTGGGCCATTCGTCAATTTTTGGATACCCAGAAGTCTATTGGGTCCGGAAGAACACATACAAAAACTCGGTGTGAGGACGCAGATAGTCGGTTGCACCTTGATCTTAGTCTGTGATATCTGTGTGGTTGGATGTTTGGGCCCTGCATTGCAGTGCATGGTGAGGTGGTAAACAAGATTGCCCAGAGGTCCACCCATTAGGGCTTCTGCCACCTTGCCTGCTGCTGCTGACGCTACCACCTTCTTGGCACTCTACTGCTGTCACGTCGCTGATGTTGTTCCTCCGTGATCATTTGGGGACGTTGAAGGCTGATGCAACAGATGTTATCACAGTTGATCAATCATCAAGGTCTCCATTTCCTGCATTTTACTCTCTATTTGTGGTGGGTGGAAGGAAGTGTGACTGAGTTTTGTTTTGTACCGGGGATCCAAGAGTGTGGCCACCCAGTAACTGTTGTTATTTTGATGGACATATTGCGGAGGATCATTGTTGCAGGAAAATGGAGCATCCTCAAGCACTCATGTGAGAGATGGAGCCTTGATTTCCATGCCTCTGGTCGAGGGGCACTAGCAAAACTGATCTTCCTCATCTTCCTTCCTCCGCCTCTAATTCGCGCCAACCCTCTTTCCAAAGGCAGGTTACGTCGGTAACATCGGTGTTCTAGGTATTCCCGTCCTCCTCTCTCCTCCGCTGCTCCGGCACAGCTTCAACACAGCCCTGCTTGCCTTGAGATGATGCCCCCTTGAGAGCTGTTGCACCACTTGCACTAGCTTGGACCCCGAACACTGCCATATGAAGAAGATGAAATTGTGCAACTGTAGGGCCTTGTGTATTTGACGGGAGAGCAAAGGCTCGTGTCCGCATCTGTGTCTGTCTACTTCCTCCGTCGCTGGCGGGACCTGTTGTTTCAGAGTGTCCCAACGTATCGTTCCAGTACTAAGATCACCACAAGCTCATGCTGACAAGGGCATTGTCGCACTGACCATTTTGGTGGCTTCTTCAAAAACTGGCAAGGATAGTGGCCAGAGCTTCTTTCACTGCCTCCACTCTCGGTGGTTCAAACACCCCGAGGTTCCGTACGCTGCTTGTCAGGCATGTGGTCACTTCGTTCTTCGTAAGGGCATTGCGCTCTGCCACATCGTGGGCATGTGGACGGGTGGATTTCCAGGCGTGTTTGTTGGCCACGTCAACAATTGAGACGGGTTTGTCGGGGAGGCCGAGCTGACGCTGCAACGCCTGGCCAGGCGGGACGAAGCAGAGCTGGCGGAAACGGCGGAATGTGCGAACGCAGACCTCGAGCTCCTTCTTCATGCTGGACAGTCCAGACCACGGGTTAGCTCTTTAGAAATTTCTGGACGACAAGGTTAATGACTTGTGCACAGGCAAGGGATGTGCTCCAGCCTACCGAGATCTTATGGGCGGCCAGGCTGATTTCGCCACGTTATCGCACACCAACTTGCCTGGCACAAGGTTCTTGTCAACCAGCCAGCGCTCAGGTCTCGTTGCGTAGAGCCGTCCACAGCTCACTGACCTGTGTGTGGCACGGTCTCCAAGGCAGATTAATTTCAACAAGGCCCTGGTGTCTCTGGGCACGTGATGCCCATCCAGAGGACCTTGGGGGAAAGAGACCTGCACCATCCCTGCGGGTTTTTTGAAGAGCGTTGCGCCGAGCCTGGAGAGCCCACCGTTCACCCCCAGAGACATCCAACCAAGCTCACCACCAAGTGGAGTGTCACAGAGATCTATAAGCGGCTTGGCCGTGCTTACTAGTCCATGTGTTCAGTGGTCAGATGGTTACTTTTGGACACAGATGCAGACATGCGCTTGAAATTTTAGATGACACGTGGTCCTGGCCAGGGCAGGGACGGCTTTTCTGGCAAAGAATGCCTGCTCGGCATCTGGTATTGGGGGCAGGGGAGGGCACATGAAGTGGCGGGAACCCGGAACCCATCTGTGTACACCTGACGAATAGGCAACATTTCCAAGGCCAAATGCCTGGCTATGCCGACTTTTCAGGCATGTTGGCTTTGGGATGGTTTGGGGTTTAATGTGTTTCTTCTGCCTCCCAAAACCTGGAAGACAGAAGGCTGGCTGCTAAGATCTGGCCGGGTACGGCGTTGCAGGTCATCAAACTGGCGGAAGGAGAAGGGGTAGGATGGGTCTCTGGTGGTTATTATGGTACTCGGGCGAAGGTGGTGGCTGTAGCGGAGGCTTGTCCCTGTTCATGGACTCTGAGAGACAAGGGGCAGCTAGGAACTGCTGGGTGGTGGCGGAGGAGGAGAGGCGGAGACAGAGGGTGTTGTGACAGTGGTTGGTAGGCCCACGGCGTCGGTCTGCCACTTTTTTGGCCAAGTGTTCCCTCCATTTCAACTTCATGCATGTCGCCATGCATGTGACTAGAACATGTTGGTGGTGGTAAACCACTTAAGGTTCTTGCCTCTACTTATGCGTTTATGGCAAAGGCGGCATATGATCATCGCTATGGGGAATCAGGAGGCTTGCTCAAAGATAGGCCCAGCTTGAGAGGTCATGGATCCTTTTTGTCGGTGATAAAGTGAGGAGCTGGGTATTGCGCTGGACCGTTGACTGGCGGAATCCATATCAGCGGACTTCTGCGTCCGCCTCTCCTTTTTGTGCGGGGGACCGTTATTGACACTACCACATCGTCTTCCTACTCGTCCACTCGATTGAAGCGCTCGCAAGGCAAATTATGCGGAAATGACCAGGATGGTATCCGCAATGTAGTCATCATCATCATCACAACACAGGGTGAATTGGTCGTCCTGACTTTCTGCCATCAGAAGCTGCGGTCTTACAAGACGAGGGGCACTGCAAGGCGTGCAGATGCCCGGGGATTTTTGCGATTGACGGCTTCACTTCACCTCCTCTGATGGCATTCTGTAACTGGCGTCAGAGCAGGACTCTAAATCATCTCTTGCTCTTTTAACATGCCTTCTGACCCCATATAACCGCCATTTTGTCATCAAAGAAGGAGAGAAAAGGTTTCGGACATTGGGATTATCCACAGTGGGTGGGTACAGGAGTGAAAATTTGGGCTGCTAATGTTGACGGATGCTGATGATGATGATGGTCGAAATTTGTGGCCGTAGACTGCGTGGGACGAGGAGGGTAAGGGGACTGCTGGATGCAGGTTGCATTTACACTGAAGGGACAAGATTGGCGACGATGTTCTTTACTTGGTTTCACAGGGCCATGACCCAGCGATGACAGTCCTGACGGTCCTGCAAAGACGATCCGCTGGCTTGGTGTTGTCGCCAAGCACTGGTAAGGAGCAACCTTCTCTAGTCCTCTACCTCATGTGCTACCCCCCTCATTTGCTAGCTTACCACTGAATTTCGCTCCATTTCAGAAATATAAAATTTGAGGTAGGTATGGAATAGTTTTGGTAAAGTCTCTTATTAAAAGACGGGCAAATCACAGCTATTCTCAAATCCCTCTATTCAAAAAACAAAATTGCTGGATTCAAATTTTACTGCATGGTGTCTTTCAACAAATCTGGATGGGCAAAGTCAAAAAACACGTTAAATGTTATGTTTTGATATAATAAACAATATTTTTTTGCACCTTTCAATTCACGCTGTGGTGAATATAGAATTGCGTGTTTAACATTTAGTAGGATGCTGCGTCAATGAACAGTACTGGGTGCGCAAAAGTCAACAAACCACGTAACTGTGATGTTTTCGTACGATACACGGTATTTTTGGCAACAAAAAACCTGTGCTGCTACAAAATTTGCTGGATTGTAATTTAAGTGCAAGGTGGATATATCAACAGTCACAGGTGTAATGGGTAAAATTGAACACCTATCTGAAATGTATACTGATAATAAAGTGGAGTTTTTGCAGCTAACAAAGAGACCTGCAGTTACATAAAAAATGATTTTGTACCCAAATATAAGTTCAGGCTGCCCAATATCCAGGAAATATTTCAATAGCAAACTGTTAATAATAAAGATATTCCACTACAATGTCTACACTAAGTCTTGGTGAACTTATTCAGTTGTCTTTATAGATCTTGTCTGTGTTCGCCCGCGGCCCTCCCCCCCCCCCCGCCCCTCCGTGAATTTACAGCGGTAGATGCTGCTTTAAAATTTTCTAGCTAATACATAAAATGTTCAAAAATCTCTAATCTAACTAAATTGGAAGGATCACGCTAATAGTAGAGGTTTCTCTGTGCAGAAATAGACTAATTTCGCTGAGCTGTTTGGCACAGGCAGAGCACAGGTCCTATCCCTATGAGACCTGAGAGACACAGGCTGAAACAGGAAACGCCTGTTCTATGTAAAAACGAGGGTCAAAGTGATTTTTCCAGCCAATCGCAACCATTACACATCCCAGTCATGACGTGCACACACATCTCACCCTGCTCTATTCTGTAATTGATTTGCTGGCCAGCCAAAAATTACAGGAAGCGCCGAAAAAAGGCGCGATCTTAAAAGATGATGCACAGATTTTAACCCTTTAAATTTTCGCATGATCTGGAAATTTCGATCACCATAAAAACCTTGCCGATTTCAAAATTTGTCGATAAAAAATCGCCTCAACATAATAACTACTAATAATACTACCTCCCATGTACAAGAATATAACTACTATAATACTGCTCCTATGTACAGGAATATAACTACTATAATCTGCCCCTTGTACAAGAATAAACTAAAAAATATGATCCCATGTACAAGAATATAATACTAAATCTGCCCCCTATGTCAAGAAAAAACTACATAATAGGCCCCCTTGAAAACAAAAATAAAATACTATAATACTGCCCCCTATTACAAGAATATAATTTCTAAAAATACTGTCCCCTAGTCAAGAATTTTAAAATACTATAATACTGATCCTATGTACGGAATTAACTACTAAAAACTGTCCTTTATAAAGATAAAACTACTATAATCTGCCCTAGTATAAGATAACTATTTAAAATTACTGCCCCTATGTCAAAAATTTTATAATATTTTTTCTGCCTATGTAAAGGGATATAACTACTTCATATGCCCCCAGTACAAGGAAATAACGCTATAAAAATGCTCCTATTAAAAGGATAAAACTTTTTTTAAACGCCCCTTGTAAAGGATTAACTACTTCAACTGCCCCAGAAAAGGATATAACTCTTCATACTGCCCCCATGTCAAGGATATACTGCTATAATACTGCCCCATGCAAAATAAAAAATATTATAATCTTCCCCCTATGTACAAATTATGTATAGTGGTCCATCTTTAGTTACAGTCATTTCCCCTGAAGGGTTTGAGAATGTTGGAAGAGTCGTTGCAGACAATTGGGGAAGCACAAGAGCATTTGGGCCCCGGGGTATAAGAACGGGTTTGGTGAGGGGGTTTGGGGCAGTGAAAAGCAGAGGTTATGGGGGGGCGGTGGTCTTTTGATTAGGAGAAATATTTTAACAATAGAATCAGCCCCTTTGCAGATCAAATTGGGGTTTTTGATGAATTCCTATGTACCCCCCATAAATCCCCTAATAGCCCCCGTATTGAGCAAGATAAGGAAATCACAGACCCTCTTGAGTGGAAGCCATCGAGGGCAATATAATAAAAAATTAGCATGCAGCATACACATATATCTTAAAATAACATATACCACCTTTTTAAAGGTCGGCATCTTCACACCTCCCCCATGTAAGGCCCCATCCCTTATTCTGTGTATCCTGCACCCACTGGGTCAAAATAGACAACGCACAGTTCAACAAGCCGGGGTTACAGCTGCAGTCCCTGCCCCGATGTTGGGAATGTTGGGTTGAGTAATGCTTGAAGGACAAAGCCACCAAATACTAATGAAATGGAGGAAACTTCTGACTTTACAGCAAGTAAAAAAAAGCCCTAAAAATTCTTTCCTCTCATTATTCGCATTTGTGGAAAAAAAATAATTTTGGTTCCTAATTCCTAAAACGGGGAAGGGTTTTTTCTGATTTCATGTCAAGAGTGAGAAAGAAACCTGCAGATGTGGCTTTTTTAGGGAGGGAGAAACCTGCAGATGGGGTTTATATAAGCGAGGGGAGAAACCTTCAGATGGGGCTTTATAGAGGGAGGGGGAAACCTGCAGAGGGACTTTATATAGAGGGGGGGGAAAAAAAATGCAGATGGTGTTTTATAGAGGGGGGGGGAGAAACCCGCAGATGGGGGGCTTTTATAGGGGGGAGGGGAAAACCCGCAATGGGGTTTATATAGAGGGGAGGAAAAAACCTGCAGATGGGGCTTTCTTGAGGGGAGGGGGAGAAAAACCTGCAGATGGGGCTTTTATGAGGGGGGAAAAAAACCGCAGTGGGGCTTTTTATAAGGGGAGGGAGAAACCCGCAGTGGGCCTTTATAAGAGGGGGGGAAAAAAAACCTGCAGTGGGGTTTTATAGAGGGGAGGGGAAACAACTGGTTTCATTATCTATTTTCTGTCTTATTGTTTAAATCTACTGTCGTACTACAGTACCTATCTATCTATCTATCTACTATTTCCTATATTTTTCTATCTTCTATCTATATTTTATCTTTTGTCCCATCCTCCTTTTTACTTATACATTTGAGATTTTTTTTACGTTTTTTTTTTTTCTTCTAAAAAAACGTAGTTCCTTTTGGTTTATTTAAAAGCCTCGGGTGTTTCTTTCCGTTATTCTTTGCCCTTTTTTAAAACTGTTGTGTTAGAAATTTATAATAACTTGATTAAATTAGAATTTAATAAATTGTGGAATGCGGGTAATAAGTTAAAAGAAGGAATTTCCAGACAAGGATGGATTCTTTATGCTCGGAGTTTTTCACAGATTAGTGACTGCAGGAGGGGGCGGGGTCTTTTTCCCCTCCGCCTCCATCATTATTTTAACCCTTTATTCCGTGTTATTATATTCACATAACCCCCCGGTGATCCAGAAATCTCCCAAAGCAAAAATCCATTGGGTTTGTTTTTGGAGTCTGTCTTTTCCCTCCAGTAAACCAAGTAGCACCCCTTTTAAAACGGGGCTCCCCCACCCCGCCTAGCCCCCGTCACAGTCATTGGTTTCCCGACGAAAGTAGCTGCGGGTCCATCATGGGCGACCTCAGTACAATCACCACCACCCACTCCTCCTCAGGTAAAGCTTGTCACTTCGGGGTTCTAAACAAGAGATCCCGGCTCGAATTTTGTTCCCCGTTTCAGTTTGTATATTCGCTTGTTTTCCGTGTCCTGTTAAAAATTTGGAAAAGCCCCCTCCTCCCCAAAGGATTAAAGTTAAACAAAAAATTACTCATCCCATTTTTTCAGTGTTACTTTTGTAAAGCCCTCTGGAAAAGCTCTTCCTCCTCCTTCCCCCGCAGGACTCAAAAAAAACTTTCCCAAAATATCTAACCCCTCCGCGTAAAAATCATCATTTCTTCCCTCTGTCAGTGTATTTTTTAAAAGCCCTTTTGTTCTGTGTCCAGACTGTGCCTGGGAACAGCTCTTCCTCCCCCTCTCCAGCAGGGTCTTCAAAAAGCAACCAAATGATGTCTGCCCAAAAAAAAAAATCTTTACTCCTTTTATTTCCCATATTTTTTGTGATTTCGGAGGGCCATTTGTTCTGTGTCCGCTGAACTAGTGCAGCTCTTTCACTCCTCTCCCGAAAGCCTTTCCAAGAAGTAGTACAAAATTCCCAGTCAGCCAGTTTCCATAATCAAACTTTTGGAAAAAAAAAAATTTGCTGGGACGAAGATATTATGAAACGGCTTTAACCTTGGGGTTTCATACAAACTTTAGATTGGATTTTGGTATAGGTATAAAATGTGTTTAAAAAATGCCTGGAAAAAAAATGTTTTCATTTATAAATTGAAAAGTATGAAAAGAAAAAAAAAACTAAGGGCGCGCCGCCCCACGGGAAGATACCGGTAGTTTATCCACCGGTATTTGTGTTTTTAGTCCCGCCCCCAAAGCCAAGAGGGGCGGCTTTTCCCACGATAAGCGGAAAAAACCCGCCCCTCCTTCGCATAAACGTTCATATTCCGCCAAAAAACCAGAGGGAAGTTTAAACATTTTTTAAAATTTTTCGGACCCCCGGCGGTCCTAAAAAACCTTGGTTGGAAAATCCGTCAGTGGGGGATGCTGTGTGGTTTTTCAGAAGTCCATTTTAAATTTTGTCCCGGTTTTGCAGAGGGTTTTTTCAAAACCAAAAAAACTGTCTGTGAAACCCGCCCAAAAAACCCCCGTGCCAGGGGGGGACGGCCTAAAAGTGTTAAAAACTTTAAAATTTTTCTATGCAATTTTTTTTGGTAATGTTTATGGTACAAAACGCAAGGTGCAGCCCAAAATTGGGGGCCTTGTGCCTCGATTTTTGACACATGCCCCATTATTTAAAAACCTGCTGCAACCCGCCGTTAATCTGATATTGTGCACTTTTTGGTCTTTTAAAAAATTTTGGTTCGGAAATCCGCCCTTAATAATGGGGTCATTTTTCCAGGGTTTTCAAAATTTCAAAAATTTCAAAAAACCACTATAGCCCCTTTCCTGCGCAAGGAACCTGATGCTTACGTCTTTTTTGTGCAGGGAAATGCAGCAAACACGACAGGCAGCGCCGTGTACTATGCGCGCTTAATCCCAATGAGTCAATGGGACTAATGTCCGGGAATTTTGCCGGTTTGATGTGAAATTATAAAAAAAAGATAAAATTTTGCCGTAGGAAATCTTGGAATAAAAAACACATCCTAACTTGGTTTTTTTATCTTTTCTCATAGTGCATGAGAAAAGCATTTTGGATTTTGAAAAAACCCAAAAAAAATTAACGGATTTTCTTTGTGCATTTTTTGATTATTTTTTTTCTTCTTATTTTTTTTGCATTTTTTTCATTTCAGGGGGAATTTTATTTCATTTGAAGTGTTTTTAGTGCATTTTGTGGGGAAAGGTTCTGCACCCCTGTTTTTTTTGTGTGAATCAAAACGCACAAATGGGCACAAAAAAGCCCTCCCTGTGCCTGGCGCGCACATTTAAGGCAAAAGGGGCCCCAATGTGTTTTTTGTGGGGGCCCTAAAAAAAAAAAGTAATTTTGGATGTCGAAGCCTATGAATGCCGGTAACGACCCTGAATTTTTCCCGTGTCGGTTTTTCTGTTGTTTTGCTTTTTTTCATG
>JAODAL010076669.1:0-13546 GCA_025379985.1 Phyllomedusa bahiana | reverse complement strand
TGCACTATATGCGTATGATGAGACGCCCGCCTTTTCCCCCATATACACGCAGAGCACTGATTAGTGCTGTTTTTACACAAAAAAGCCCCGCACCTTATGCCAAATACACACAGCTCTGCTCTATATGCCGTATACACACACAGCTCCACACTATATGCAGTATACACACAGAGCTCCGCACTAGTCCCCGGAGTCGATTGCTAAGGTCTTATAAATCGACGTGAGGCCTTAACAACTGGCTTAAAAACCGCCGGGAGTCCGCGGAGTAGATTGCAAACTCTTATAAAACTGACTTGTTTTGAGGCCTTAACAACCGCTTAACGACTTTAGCGACTTCACACGCAGTAATTATGTGTCCCCCAGTGAAGGTAAAAGGGTCCCCCAGTAAGTTATACGTCCCCCAGTGGGTTGGTTATATACTTTTTTAATCAACATCCAACTCTCCCGTTTTTGGCGGGGGGGGTCCCGCTATTTGGGGCCCCCTCCCGCCCTCCCCGGGGAGTTGGCTCTTTAAATGGCCGCGGCGCCGGAGTAGCGCTTAGTGCGCTACTCTGGCGCCGCCGGCCGCTCCTACAGGCGGGTGAAGCGGCCGCTGCGCCCGCTTCAACCCGCCCGCGGTCTCACTGTGCAGGAGGAGGCAGGAGGATCGCTCCCTCTGCCCCCCTCCCCCTGTATGTCCGGCGCTGGTGTGTGGTGCCGCACATACAGGTCAGCGGCGCAGGGAAAGTGACGCGCGGCTGCAGGGGAAGTGACGTGCGGCTGCAGGGGAGTGACGCCCCGGTTTGTTTCTCAACTTCCCCCTGCGCCGTTTGTGGAGATCGGTCGGGAGCTGGCACCCGCTGCAGGAGCCTGGTGAGGTAAGTGGATTTTATTATTTTATTTTTATTAGCTATAGGGGGGGGGGGGGCTCTCCCTGGCAACAATGGGGGTTTCTTCCTGGAAAACAGAGGGGCCACTACCTGGCAACAATGGGGCACCACCTGGCAAACAATGGGGGCACCACCTGGCAAACAATGGGGGCACCACCTGGCAAACAATGGGGGCACCACCTGGCAACAGAGGGGGTACCTACCTGGCAACAAAGGGGAGCACCTACCTGGCTAACAAAGGGGGGCATCTACCTGGCTAACAAAGGGGACATCTACCTGGCAACAAAGGGGGGCACCTACCTGGCTAACAAAGGGGGGCATTACCTGGCTACAAGGGGGCATCTACTTGGCTACAAGGGGCACTACCTGCTTATGGGGGGTTACTACCTGGCTATAAGGGCATCTACCTGGCTTTCTTCCAAAGCCGTTTTGCAGTTAGGTGGAGTGGGTGTGGCATTTTGAAGGGGGTGTGGCATGACGGAAAGATGGGCGTGTCCATGCAAACTTTTGCCGCGGCGCGCCGCTGTCTAAGATCTCCTGCTTTTTCATTTTCAAAAGTTGGCAACTATGCTTTATATGTCTCCCGGTAGGTGTGTAGTTTACATGTCCCCCAGCAGGTATATAGGCAGGTTATGGATCCTCCAGCAGGAATATGGGCAGGTTATGGATCCCCCAGCAGATATATAGGCAGGTTATGGATCCTCCAGCAGGTATAGGGGCCCGGTTATGGACCCTCCAGCAGGTATATGGGCAGGTTATGGATCCGCCAGCAGGTATATGGGCAGGTTATGGATCCGCCAGCAGGTATATGGGCAGGTTATGGATCCCCCAGCAGGTATATGGGCAGGTTATGGATCCCCCAGCAGGTATATGGGCAGGTTATGGATCCCCCAGCAGGTATATGGGCAGGTTATGGATCCTCCAGCAGGTATATGGGCAGGTTACGGGTCCCCCAGCAGGTAGAGGGGCAGGTTACGGGTCCCCCAGCAGGTATATGGGCAGGTTACGGGTCCCCCAGCAGGAATATGGGCAGGTTATTGATCCCCCAGCAGGTATATTGGCAGGTTATGGATCCCCCAGCAGGTATATTGGCAGGTTATTGCTCCTCCAGCAGGTATATTGGCAGGTTATGGATGCCCCTGGAGGTATATGGGCAGGTTATGGATCCCCCAGCAGGTATATGGGCAGGTTTATGGACCCCCCAGTAGGTATATAGGCGGTTTAGGTCCCCCAGCACACATGGTAGGTTATATGTCCCCCAGCAGGTATATAGATAGCTTATGGGCCTCACAGCACATATATAGGAGATTATAGGCTCCCCCCTGCAGTAAAATAAGTGATAATAGGCCCCCCCTGCACATATAACAGTAGATAATGGCCCCCCAGTATGAATAGAGCTAATTAAAAAAAAATTAAACTGACACCCAACTCACCTGACCTCGCTCCCTGCCGCTGCCGCTGTCGCTGCTCCCGATCTCTGTCCTCACAGGGTGACGTCACCCGGCCGCGCTACACTGATGACGCTAACTCCGGCGCGCACAGCACAGGCGCGCACAGCACAGGCGCGCACAGAGCCGCATCCTGCCTGTGGCGGCCGATACTCTGCGGAGCTCTCTGCTCCGCCAAACCATCTAACTGGATGTGCCGTCGCCAAGGTCCTAAGCCGCTAGCTTAGCGACTGGTAGCGGCTTAGGACCCTAACGATCGGCGGCGCCGGGGACTACTCCGCACCATATGCCGTATAAACACACAGCTCCACAGTATATGCCGTATACACACAGAGCTCCGCACTATATGCCATATACACACAGCTCCACACTACACACTGTATACACACAGAGCTCCGGACCATATGCCTTATACACACAGAGCTCCGCACTATATGCCGTATACACACACAGATCTGCTCTATATGCCGTATACACACACAGCTCCACACGACACACTGTATACACACAGAGCTCCGCACCATATGCCATATATACACACAGCTCTGCTCTATATGCCGTATACACACACAGCTCCACAATATATGCCGTATACACACACAGCTCTGCACTGTACGCCTTATACACACACAGCTCTGCACTGTATGCCTTATACACACAGCTCTGCACTGTACGCCTTATACACACACAGCTCTGCACTGTATGCCTTATACACACACAGCTCTGTGCTATATGCTGTATACAAACACAGAGCTCTGCACTGATATGCTGTATAACCCCAATAGCTCCGCACTATATGCCGTATACACACAGAGCTCCGCACCATATGCCATATATACACACAGCTCTGCTCTATATGCCATATATACACACAGCTCTGCTCTATATGCCGTATACACACACAGCTCCACACTATATGCCGTATACACACACAGCTCCACACTATATGCCGTATACACACACAGCTCCACACTATATGCCATATACACACACAGCTCCACACTATATGCCGTATACACACAGAGCTCCGCACTATATGCCGTATACACACAGAGCTCCACACCATATGCCGTATACACACAGAGCTCTGCACAATATGCCGTATACACAGAGTTCTGCACTGTATGTCGTGTACACACACAGCTCTGCACTGTATGTCCTATACACACACAGCTCTGCACTATATGCTGTATACACACACAGCTCTGCACTATATGCCGTATACACACACAGCTCCGCACTATATGCCGTATACAAACACAGCTCCGCACCATATGCCGTATACACACACAGCTCTGCACTATATGCCGTATACACACACAGCTCTGCACTATATGCCGTATAGAGATACTGGCTTGGCTAAAATCCTGTTTGCTTTCTCAAGACTCGGTGGGTCAAAATACACAGAGCTCTGCATTGTATGCCGTATACACAGACACAGCTCTGCACTATATGCTGTATACACACACAGCTCTGCACTATATGCTGTATGCATAGAGACAGCTCCGCACTATATCCCATAAACACGCAGAGCACTGCATTATATGCTGTATATACACAAAAAAGCTCCGCACCATATGCCATATATACACACAGCTCTGCACTACATTGGGTTGCAAAAGTATTCAAGCACTTTGAACTGTTCCTCATTTTTAAAGGGAATGTGTCATCAAAAAATTACTTATTGTTTAACTCACATTTTTATGTTAAACACATTTTTTAGAAATTTTTGGTTATCTTTTTTTTAATTTTCCTGATCATTTTCAGTATTTTTTAATAATTCTTAAGTCCTGCATTTTTTCACTTTGGCACTAGGCCTAATATCGTCTGACACTTCCTGCTCTGTTTAGAGAGCTTTTCAGCAGTGTGCTCATTATCAGTAACAGCAGGGGCAAGCTGAAAGGAGACACCATTGTGTACAGATAACACAGAATCCTCCAGTCACAAGAGGAGATGTCACAGCTCCCCCTCTCCCCTCCCTGCACAGTGAAAACTCTCCTATACAAGTCTATGAGACAGAAACGGTCTTAAGAATCCTATGTGCATGAAGCTGCTGTAAAGTATCTCTCTGACTGCTGTTAAAGCAGTGCAAGCAAGAATGTTTCCCACAATCATATATAGAACGGCCGAATAGAGAAATCTACAATCGGGAAATTTAAAACGACCGAGAGGAAAAGAATGTGGATCAGGGGCCTGATTTAAAAACTAAAAAAAAAAAAAAAAAATTGACGACAGATTCCCTTTAAGTGTTGCAGCAATCAATATAATTAATCAATTACAATTGTAATTATTTATCTCTAAAGAAAAATATGACATAGTGGGGAAACTGAGACATGGCTGGACGAGAGCTACGACTGGGCGGTTAACTTACAGGGTTACAGTCTAATTTAGAAGATCGTAAAGACCGGAAGGGGGGAGGTGTCTGCTCTAGTAAAATCTTGTCTGAAGCCAAAACTGCGGGAAGATAAAGAAATGGAACATGTGCAGTCATTATGGGTAAATATTCATGGGGGTAATAACAATAATATAGTTCTACTAGGGGTCTGCTATAGGCCCCCAAATGTAACAGAACCCATGGAAGATGTACTCCTCAGGCAAATAGATCAGGCGGCTAATCATACAAAGGAAAAAATAAGTTTTTGATAAACTGCCGGTTTTGCAAGTTTTCCCTCCTACAAAAAATGGAGAGGTCTGTAATTTTTATCGTAGTTACACTTCCACTGTGAGAGACAGAATCTAAAAAAAATCCAGAAAAAATGTATGATTTTTAAATAATTAAAGGGGTTGCTCTCACTACAAGGATTGCTTTTTATGTTAAAGATCTTGCAAAAACAAGTCACTTTGCAATATGTGTCCATTAACAGTGTCCTACCTATACCTTTTTGTATGAGCTGCATCAGCTCCTCAGGTCGCTATAGCTACAGACCTGTTGTTCTCCGCAGCTCCTCACTGCAGGTTAGTTGTATCCAGTAGAAGCCAGAATTCAAAAATGAAACTGAGAAAACAGGACTAAGGTAAGATGAATCAGTGTAGTGAGACAACTCCTTTAAATAACAGTGGCACGAAGCCGTTTTTGAAAGCAAGCTGTAGGAAATCCCTTTTACAGCATGCAAAAAGCTATGTAGGGAACACAGTAAGCATGTGGAAGGAAGTGCTGTTTTCAGATAAGACCAAAACCGAACTTTTTGGCCTAAATGCCAAACGCCGTATGTGGAGAAAAGCGAACACTGAATATCACCCTGTTTACACCATCCCCACTGGAGTTATCTGTCATTTTCCTTTTGTGTCTCATGGCTGATGAATTCTGGATAGATGATGATTAAAGCTCCTGGTGATGATGTAAGTAATTTGTAACTGATGTAAGTAGATGTCAGTAACTTTGTAACTAATCTAAGTATATTTGTAACAAAATATTTAGCAAAAGTGTATGCAATATCAGTATTTCTTGTAATCAATGTATTATATTACTCATATATTACCATATAGGGGACTTGTATCAGTGATATTCAGATCACTGATACAATGGAGAATAGTACATAGCAGAACTGCTGTGTACTGGTCTCCATGGTAACTGTCAATCACTATGTCCAGCCATGCCCACAGGGCACTGCAGGGCATAGTGATGTCACACGCAGCCTGGAAGCTTTTTTAAAGCTTTAATAGATCGTGGCAGCTAAGGGTTAAACACCCGCTACCAGATCAACTCCAGCAACAGGTGATGCAGCATGAGGCCAGCTGTAATATATACCTGTTGCGACCGTGTGGGCCCCACTTTTCCCAAAGCCCTCACTTAATCTTCAGAAATCAGACTTTAAATTCTTCTTGGTGGCTACTCATGTGGTGGGACCATACTTACATAGTTTGTAAGGCCGAAAAAAGACAGACGTCCATCCAGTTCAGCCTATTGTTGATCCAGAGGAAGGTAAAAACTCCCATGAGGTTGAAGCCAATTGTCATCATTTTAGGGAAAAAACTCCTTCCCGACTCCAATCTGCCAATCAGAATAAATCCCTGGATCAGCGACCCCTCTCCAGAATCCTCGTCACTATAACTTGTTCTATTATTACGCTCTAGAAATAAATCCAGACCTTTTTTGAAGTCTGTTAGTGAATTTACCATGACAAGTTCCTCTGGCAGAGAGTTCCACACTCTCACTGCTCTTACAGTAAAGAATCCCTTTCTATGTTTATGTAGAAACTTTCGTTCCTCAAGACGTAGAGGATGCCCCCTTATTCTAGATACAGCCCTGGGTATAAATAAATCTTGAGAGAGATCTCTGTATTGACCTTTAATATATTTAGATATATTTATTATGTCCCCCCCCCAAGCCATCTTTTCTCTAAACTAAATAACCCAAACTTGCTAATAATTCTGGGTATTGCAGTCCACCATGTCATTAGAGATGAACAGAGACCCATAAGATTCATATTATGAAGACAGCAGTGATGTGTACTTTTCACAGAATGGATTTTTACAGGGGAACAGAAGTTTCTCAATAGTCTCCTTAGCTACTGTTGAAACTCATCCGCACCCTGCAATAATGTCGCTCAGGTCATAGCTGTCACTTAACCTCTGTGGTCATCTTTATTTTGATACTGTTATAGATCACATTTTACTATCCAGCAGTCTGATTTACAAATATGGGTTTTTCCAAGAGGTTAAGAGAGTAACACCTATGAGAATGCAGAGTCTCTACTGTAAATTGATAGAAGAGGGATCATTCTCCCATTATGCAAGTCACTGGTCAGACCACACATGGAATATTGTGTACAGTTTTGGGCACCAGTGCACAGGAAAGACATTGTAGAGCTTGAACAGGTACAAAGGCGGACAACAAAAATAATAAAAGGACTGGGTGGACTACAATACCCAGAAAGATTAGCAAGATTAGAGTTATTTAGTTTACAGTAACTTCGGGGGGACATAATAAATATGTTTAAATATATTAAAGGTTCAATATAGTGATCTCTACCAAGATCTATTGATACCCAGCATTGTAGTTAGAACAAGGGGGCATCCTCTATGTCTTGAGGAAAGAAAGTTTCTACATAAACATAGAACGGGATTCTTTACTGTAAAAGCAGTGAGACTATGGAACTCTCTGCCAGAGGAACTTGTCATGGTGAATTCACTAACAGAGTTCATAAAGGGTCTGGATGCATTTCTAGAGTGCAATAATATAACAAGTTATAGTGACTATGATTCCGGAGAAGGGTCACTGATGCAGGGATTTATTCTGGCAGATTGGAGGTGGGAGGGAATTTTTCATTACCTAAAATGAGGGCAATTGCCTTCTACCTCATGGGAGTTTTTGCCTTTCTCTGGATCAACACTATAGGACAATAGGCTACGATGGATGTCTGTCGTTCGACCTTAACTATGTAACTATGTTGTATACTTCCCAGCTATTCCCTTTTTTTAACCGAGATACAAAATGGGCATGATGTATGTGAACTCGGCCCTTTAAATGGACATTCCTGGACAGATTGCTGTTTTTTTCTAGGGTGGGGTTAAAATATCCCAAATTTGTGATTTAAAATGTTAACAAGTATGGATAATGGTATTAGACTGACTTTGAGGGCTTGGACAAATCCGCTTATTTCCACAGAAGGCCAGCATAACTGCTATAGAAAAAAAACAACATTGTAGACTATTGTTACATAGTACAGTTGAAAAAAAGACATATGTCCATCAAGTTCAACCAAGGGTGGGGAAAATGTAGGTGAAGGGAGGGAGATAAGGAGTTGAAGCCTAGTTTCCCTACTGCTTTGAAACCCATAAAGCAACAACCAATCTGCTCTAAGGAAGATTTCATTTCTGATACCAGAGTTGCCATCAGACTGGGTCCAGATATTTTATACAGCTACATACGTACTAATATTCTTTAGTTTCTGGTAGTGATCTAAGCCTCTTTTGAAACCCTCACCTGTTCCTGCTGTGACCAGCTCCACAGGCAGGCTATTCCACGGATTCACAGTTCTCATAACAAAGAAAGTAAAAATTGTAAAAGTCTGTGCACATCTAATATATACTTTGAAAACGTAAGCATAGGTGCACACTGAAAGGCAATGACATACATCTAACACATAAATCAGTGGCACACTAAAGACTAAGTAAAACCTCAAGTTATATAGGAATATAGGAAATGCTTTACAGCTAAGGAAAATATGAAAACCTGGGACTCTTAGTTTACAGTATTTGATCAAAGATTGTATTAAGCTCACCTCAACAAAAGTCAGGGGTTTTCCCCGAGCAGGGGGAGTCCCTACACTAAAACATGTTACCTTGCTAGGAGTCCATTCAGACTGCCACTTCCCCCGGAGTGATAGGAACCTGCAATTGAATTAACCTGCACGGATTTAAATGAGGTGGTTTTACTTAGTCTTTAGTGTGCCACTGATTTATGTGTTAGATTTTATGTCATTGCCTTTCAGGGGTGCACCTATGCTTACGTTTTCAAAGTATATATTAGATGTGCACAGCCTTTTACATTTTTTAGTCTATTTGGGAGATTTGGGAATCTCATTGGCTTGCTGCACTCAACCACCTCATTTAAATCGTGCAGGTTAATTCAATTGCAGGTTCCTATCACTCCTGGGAAGTGGGAGTCTGAATGGACTCCCTATCAAGGTAACATGATTTAGTGTAGGGACTCACCTGCTCTTGGAACCCCTTGACGTGTTGGGAGGTGAGCTTAATACAATCTTTGATCAAATACTGTAAACTAAGAGTCCCAGGTTTTATCATATTTTTCCTTAGCTGTAAAGCATTTCCTATATTCCTATATAACTTGAGGTTTTACTTAGTCTTTAGTGTGCCACTGATTTATGTGTTAGATGTACTCATAACAAAGAAGGCTTTTCCCTTCTGGAGATTGAATCCTTTTTTCTCCAGATGAAGGGAATGTTTCCTTGTCTTTTGAGGGGGCTTTTCATGAAATAGCTTTTTCCCATACTTTTTGTAGGGACCATTTATATACTTATTTAAACTAATCAGGTCTCTCCGGAGCCGTCTTTTCTCAAGTTTAATTCTTTTAACCTCTCCTCATAACTAAGATTGTGTTATTCCTACTTTGTGGAAACAATTTTTTGAAGGACATTACCTATTCCAACATGACTTGTGCACTACATGAGGTCCATGTCATCATGGTTTAATGTGGAGGAACTTGAACGGTCTCTACAGAGCATTTACCTCAATCCCATTAAAAATCTTTGGAATGAATTAATGATTGGACACTGATTTATGTATAACAGATGTTTTATTATGTACATTCTTTTCCATTTTCAATAAAAAAAATATGTCATTGAAAAAAAAAATCTTTGGAATGAATTGTTAGCCAGACTTTCTCATCCAACATCTGTGCCTGACCTCACAACTGCTGCTTTGGCTTACTAAGCACAAATTCCCACAGACATACTCCAAAGTTTAGTGGAAATGCTTCTTACCAAAAAGATGGAGGCTAGGACAGTCACAAACATGCCCAGTACTGTAATTACTCTTTGACTACTCATTTCAAGGTCTGCTTGAGCAAGTGGAAAATGAATCTCTGTGTCCGAGAAGACCTTGCATCAGTGTTAAAAGAGTGATCTTTTTCTAAAAGCTCTTTGTAAGGCTAGATCACTTCTAAGGCTATGTTCACACGGCTTAACTGCGGGACGTAATTACGCCCCGCAATTACGCCGTGTGGACGGGGGTGGGCCGGGAGCGGGGGAGTGAGCGGGGGGCCGGCACCTCGCCGGCCCATAGACTTGTATTACCAGCGTCGCGTATACGCCGCTGGTAATTCACATGTCACTTATCTCCCCGCCCGGCAGGTAGAGGAAACTTAATCCATAGTTCTCTATGAGAACTGTGGATTACCGTAATGAATGGGCCGTCTTCAGCCCGTAATTTGCGCACTTTGGCGCGTAATTACGGACCGAAATATGGCCCATTTTAAGCCGTGTGAACATAGCCTAAAGCTGCAGCTTTTAAACAGGACCAGAATCCTATCTCTTGCCTGAACCGGAGCACGTTGAAGTGAGAGGTACATATACCTACAGCCCTTACTTCAGCCTGTGTGCAAAGGGGGTGTATGCAGGGAGAATAAGAAGATCTAGCTCACAAACTGCATAGTTTCAGAAATACTTAAAGCGGTTGTCTCACTATAAGAATTGCTTTTTATGTTAAAGATCTTGTAAAAACAAGTCACTTTGCAATATGTGCCCATTAACAGTGTCCTACCTTTTCTGAGATATCTCCTCTTGTATGGGCTGCATCAGCTCCTCAGGTTGCTATAGCTACAGACCTGATTGATCTATCCTGATAGGCTGCCAGCACTGGTTGCTATAGCTACAGACGTGGTTTCTACTGCAGCCTAGTAGAAGCCAGTAAACACGCCCCTGAATTCAAAGTGAAACCAAGAAAACAGGACTGAGGGAAGATGAATCACTGTGAGACAACCCCTTTAAACCTTAGGTTCACTTAGAATATAGCTGGGATAAATATATTGAGCCTCATTTATCAAGTGACTGACTAACAAATATTAGCCTTGTCGCCCATCACAATCACTCTGATTAACTGCAATGGGAAACAGGATTAGTTTTTCAGTTTTGGGAAATATGTCCCTTTCCCTTTACGATAACATAAATTCTTGATGGCCTGTTAGCCTAAACTAGACATTGAGGGAATCAATAGACAAACATTTATTCTACTAGCATGCCAAATATTTTGTATAGCATGTGACATTTTTCGTCATAATATCTAGTAGCTAAAATTGGCCCATTAGCCTTGGTATTCCCATCTCATATCAATATAACAGCTGCATCCTTGAGCTGATGCCATAAAGCCCAACCTGTTCCTTTCTTCTGCATACACATAATTATAGTTACTGACCAAAGCAGCGGCTGTTTTAATTCTGAGTTCCGGCCGCAGTGCCTCTTGAACACAGTGTTTAGCATCCTATTGGTCACTTAACAAAGAACCTTATTTATGGACCGTGTTCGGAACAGGCCTGAACAATTGTAGATTTTAACAAGTCTAGAATAGAGTAAACAGGCAATTTACGGCTGTCTTTTCCTGTGGTCTAATGTGCATGAACGTGGGTGGAATAATTCTCACTGTAATTATGGTGACAGATACATCAAAATGTTCTATTTGCCTCCCACTCTCTGTTGAAGGGAAGGATTATCATGTACCCAATAATGGGAAAAAAGTGAATGCTTTCTTTTTTCTCTTAAAGGGAAGGGTCACCACTACAAATTATCTTTATTGGGGCATCTGTATAACATGTATAAGAGTTGAAGCTCACGGTTGCACCAGCTATTGGTATGGAAAAATGCATAAGACCGAGATCTTGCACCGTGCCTCCTGATTGCTTAGGGTATTTTGCATGACATGGTTTTACCTTCAGATTTTGACACGGATTTCAGATTTAAATACCATCCCCATAGACCTCAATAGAAATTCCGAGTTGTAGTCTAGACAGCTTGGACTTTGAGGTTGGATTTTTTTCAAAAAACTTGCAACATGCTCAATAATCTGTCGTATTTCACTAGGAAAGTAACAGAAAATTTACTACTGAAGGCTAAAAACTCACCAGAAAACTATTTGCACAGCCTTTGATATGGTTTTTCAATCTCTGTGTAGATATATTTATCTACACAGAATAGGTAGGTGTCTCTCTCTCTTTTTCTATCTCTCTTTATTTCTTTTTCTTACTTTCTCCTCCCCTTTTTCTTTCTCTTTTATTATATATCTATTATCTTTTTTATTATCTATAATCTATATGCTATATATTTATATGTGTGACAGAGCAAATTTAGGTCGCCCATTTCTGTCTTGGGATTGGTTGCAGCAGGAGGTCTACAACATGTGTGCCATTGAGGGCCCTGGTCTCAGTGGGGGAAGCCAGCAGTGTAAGGTCAGTAACGCTAAGTTACTTACACTTGTAATAGTCGTTAGTATGGCTGTGATACAGCTAAGTATGGGCTGGCTTCCTTGGAGTGGCTGTAGTGTTGGATGGGAAGCCATTCCCAGGGCCGTATCTTCCATAGGGCAGGGTAGGCGGTTGCCCAGGGGCCCCTAGAGCTCAGGGGCCCTCCTAGGCAGCCGCCTAACCTTCCCAGTGGAGCGACAGCCCCTGCGCCTGCCGGCCTAGGAAACACAGCGGCGCAGGAAACAATGACATCGCTTCCTGCACCGTTTAAAGACGTGGCAAGTCCGACGGTCTCCTGCAGGCCGACACGCTGCCCGGACCCGCCACGTCTTTAATCGCCGCAAGAGGCGATGTCATTGCTTCCTGCGCCGCTGTGTTTCCTAGGCCGGCAGCCTGTAGGCTACCGGCCTAGGAAATCCCTTGAGCGACGTCCCGGCGTAAGCAACATGATGGTGTCACGGCGCTCATGCCAGAAGCCAGCTGCCGGAGCGTGGATCACGGCGGGGAGCGAGGAAAGGTGAGTAAGGTTTTTTAATCTTTTTTTTTAAAGTCGGAGGGGGCTAAAACATACAAGGGACCATATATATGAGGGCTAAAACATACATGGGGATAAAACATACAGGGGCCATATACAGGGGGCTATAACCTACAGGGGAGCATATACAGGGGCTATAACCTACAGGGATCATATACAGGGGGCTACTGTATATAGATGTACTGTCTGTGTGGCAAGTCCTTCCGAATTCTACATAAAACAACCCCATATTTATGTCACATGGCTGGACCATTTTATTTCTAGCACTTCTTACCCTTCGTCTCACCCATACACCCTAATAGATTGTAAGTTCTTGCGAGCAGGGCCCTCTCACCTTGTGTCTCATCTGTAAGTAGATTTTCATTGTGCAATGTATGTCTTTTTGTCTGCACCTACACCCTCCAAATCATAAAGTGCTGCGGAATATGTTGGCGCTATATAAAGATTATTATTATAACCTACAGGAGACCATGTATACAGGGGGCTATAACCTACAGGAGACCATGTATACAGGGGGCTGTAACCTACAGGAGACCATGTATACAGGAGGCTGTAACCTACAGGAGACCATGTATACAGGAGGCTGTAACCTACAGGAGACCATGTATACAGGAGGCTGTAACCTACAGGAGACCATGTATACAGGAGGCTGTAACCTACAGGAGACCATGTATACAGGAGGCTGTAATCTACAGGAGACCATGTATACAGGAGGCTGTAATCTACAGGAGACCATGTATACAGGAGGCTATAACCTACAGGAGACCCTGTATACAGG
>JAODAL010076668.1:0-13546 GCA_025379985.1 Phyllomedusa bahiana | reverse complement strand
ATAAAAAAAGTGGTTTTTGCCCTTTTACAAATAGCCTGCAGTTACTAGAAAGATCTTTTCCCAAATTTAAAAGTTCGGTTTGCCCAACATCCAAGTAATTTCAACGAAAAAACTGTTAATAATAAAGTATGAAATGCAGTTTTACTAAGTCTGGGTGCACAATATCCATATCCTTTAAAAGAGCTTGCTCCCCCCCGCCCCCCCCGTGACTTTACAGCGGTAGATGCCCCTTTAAAATTCTCACCCCTAATCCTAAAATCTGCAAATCTTGATTAGCTAGTTCAAAGGTTCACGCTAAAGTTTAGCTGTCTCTGTGAACAAATAGAATAATTTCGCTGGCTGTTTGGACACGGGGGAGCGCACGTTACTCCTTTGAGATACGACACACATGATCATGAACGGGAAAGGGCTGTTCTTTGTAAAAACGGGGGTCTGGATTTTTCCACCCAAATGCACCATAAATTTCCTCATTCTTTGAACCAGTCCCCCTGCTCTTTTTCTTAAGCTGATTGCGGCCGCCAAAATGACAGGAAGCGCCCAAAATGGCGCGGGTATTAAAAGTTATGCCCCAGATCTTAACCTAAAATTTTCGCGTGATCTAAAAAATGTGATCAACTTAAAAACGTGCCGATTTCAACTTTGCGTAAAAATCGTCAACACTTTTAAATTTTGAAAAATGGATTTTGTGGAGGACAATGTTTGGGTGTCACTTTTTTCTAGTTTTTGGGAAGGGGCACTTGGTTTTTGTTAAGGAAAATTTTTTTCAAATTTGAGATATATAAGGAATTTTTTGAGAAAAAGTAAAAATCATGGTGGAATAAAAGGCATTGAAAAATATTAGTGAAGGTCTATTACCAGTGGGGTTGCGTATAAAGTATTTTCCCCTTTTTCCGGTAGAGGATTCACTTTCGCTTGGTGGGAAGAGGCATGAGATTATGTCTAGAAATTTATTGAATTTTGATTGTTTTTGAGAAAAAAACAAATGAGATGTTTTATAAAAAATACTCCTATACAAGATAAACTCAAAGATTACTTTGGATGAAAATTTTAAAATCAAATTTGAAATCAGGGGGAAACTGAACTGCAAAAATGGGGAAAAAGGATTCAAAATTTAAAAACTAAAAATAAATGTGTGTTAATGATTATTTACAACAAAGAGTATTTAAAGGAATATCCGGATGCCAAGGGGGTGCTTTTTAATTAAATTTTTTATCATCATTGGGAAGTAAATTTTTAGCTTCTTCCAAGGGGGCAGGAGGTGAGGGTTCAGTGGAAAAGAAAATTTTAAACCCGCAATATCCTAGAAGCGGAAATTTGTAACTGATCAAGGTGGCAATGAGTTAAAGGAAATCAATTTGTCTAATATTGTACTTAGGAAAGCACAAGAGTCTGTATTATCACTTGGTCTATCTTTTTCTCCTGTATCAGTGTTTGATGAATTTGTTGTTATTAAAGATGTTTTTTTTGTTTGCACGCATATTTCTGTTGAAAAAACACTTTTCTAAAAAGTATCAATTTTCAACTTTTTCAGCAAGGGGGAAAACTGGAAGCGCTAGGATATTAGAATCTTTTTTACAAGAACAAGAGGTTAGTATGGATAAATTTCCTAAGGCGGTTTGTCCAAAATCTAAAGTGTTTCCACCTATGTCTTTGAGTCCTTCAGTTTAGATGTTTGTGAAACTTGTAGTGGAGGAGGTAAGGAAACTTAAAAAAAAACCTTTATGATAACCTGACTAGACAACAACGATTTGCATTAAGGGAATTAAAATCTATGAAAGAGGTAGTTATAAAACCGGCCGATAAGGGTGGTAATGTAGTGATCTGAGACAGGTATAGAGTCTAATAAATATTTATACATTATATTCAGACAAACTGTCAGCACGTCCGAGCTGGTAGTTGTACGGTGCACACTCTGATGCATCAGAATGTGCCCCGTACATCTACCAGCTCGGACGTGCTAAAGGTTTGTCTGAATTTTAATGTTTTGGGTATCTAAAAAAAGTTTATCTATGAAGGATTTGCATATGTTAAGGGACTATGGTAATATTGTATCTATTTATCCAGCATTGCATGGTTTTGGGATATGTCTTAACAAAGAAGTTTATAAGTAGATATTTATTAGACTCTATAACTGTCTTTGAATTGTACTAATTGGGAGGAATATAGAGGAACCTCCTAGTAAAGTCTAGCGGGCTAACGCCCTTGTTGGGTTGTATACCTTTCAAATAAAATGTAGTGATCTGGCCTGCTGACATGTAAATCGGCAATTGTTGGATGAGAAATGTTACAAAAAATTGGATGGAAATCCAACTAAGACATTTAAACAAGAGCTTGACAATATTCTTCAAATGGCCTTCCAGAAGGGTAGTATCCCAAAATCAATCTATGAAGGCCTAATGGTTCGATTTCC
Source organism: Phyllomedusa bahiana (assembly GCA_025379985.1). NCBI lineage: Eukaryota > Metazoa > Chordata > Amphibia > Anura > Hylidae > Phyllomedusa > Phyllomedusa bahiana. The sequence goes on along the minus strand of JAODAL010076668.1, from coordinate 11,136 downwards.
CATTGTGCCCACCTTATATTTGCTACCTAAGGTTCATAAAAATTCCAAGATACCCCCTGGACGACCTATTGTGTCTGGTTGTGGTAGCCTATGTGAGCCAGTTTGTCGATTTTTGGACTTCTATTTGCGACCATGGGGTAGAAAACATTACCTTCTTATGTACGTGATTCCAGTGATGTGTTAAACGTGTGGAGGATATAAACACTTGAGGATGATATGTTCCTTGTATCCTGTGACGTTGAAACATTGTACACAGCATCAATCATCAGGATGGTTTAAGAGCGTCAAAGTTTTTTTGGGAGATGAGAAATTTGGATGGAGATTTAATTGCATTGCTTTTGATTCTTTTGGAATTTATTTTGTGTCATAACTTTTTGACTTTCAAGGAAAAATTTTATTTACAGATTTGTGGCACTGCCATGGGGGCCACATGTGCCCCCTTGTATGCTAATTTATTTTTGGGTTTTAGGGAACAGAATTTTTTTGGGGGGATTCCTTGGATTTTTGTGGTCAGATTGTTTCATGGATGAGATTCATCGATGATATTTTGTTTATTTGGCAGGGATCAAGATCTGATTTGGATTTGTTTTTCGGACAGCTTAATTGCAATTCTTTGAATATTCATTTAACATATTTGGTCAGTTGTACATCACTTGATTTTTTGGATACTGGAATCCAGGTGTCTACACTAGGAAAAATTTCAACAAAGGTATTTCGTAAGCACACTGCAGTAAATTCTATATTGCATGCCTCTTCATTTCATCCTAGGCATACTATTTCATCTATCCCTGTTGGTCAGTTAATTAGGGCAAAAAGGACTTGTGATAATGAGGAAAAAATTTGAGGATTATGAAGCAACAACATTACGACTATTTTTCAGACAAAGGGGATATCCGGAAAAGTATATTGACGAGTATATATCAAAGAGCAAGAAAGTCGGAAAGATCAAAATTGTTGACGCCTCGACATCGGATATGTAGTGAAAATGAGATTCGTATCATTACTAATCATAATACACAGTGGAAGAATATGAGGTCAGTCTTCGAGAAGTATTGGTCAGTACTAATGATGGATCCAGATTTGAGTCCTTTTTTATCCGAAAAACCTCTTATTTTCGCTTGGAGGAGTAAGACATTAGGTGGGCATTTGGTTTAAAAGTCACTATGTACCATCACGTACGAAATTTCTTTTTGAAACTAAGGGGTCCAAAGTGTGGTTCTTTGTTTTGGATCATGTTCAGTGGCACTCAGATGATATTCACTGATACACACTGATACATTTGAATCTTCGGATGGGTTAACCAAATTTAACATTGTGATTTTTATCAATTGCAGGACTTCTGGGTCATTTATTACTTATCTTGCCTTGCAATTTGTTATATATTGGAATGACACTCGTGGGAAATTTCGGATTTAGGATCCAAGAACACTTAAAGGGGCATTCGTTCGGCTGCTAAATTACAACAACACCAGAGGGAATTAAAACCCAGTTGAAACCGGTGGCGAGACATTTTTTGGATAAGCATGATTGTAAGGAACATCTTCTAAGATTCCGGGGCACTGATAAGGTGTCTCTGGCCTTACGTGGTGGAGATTTGTCTCGCCGTTTGGAACAAGTGGAATGCAAGTAGATATTCAAATTACGGACATATTCACCCTTTTGTCTGAATGAGGGGGGATATTTTTTCCCCATTCTTTATGTTATTTTGGAATATTATGCAGTACTACAAAGAATTTTTTTTTTTATATTTGTATGTTTGTGTGCCATATATGCTATATTTTGTGTTTGCATTTATATATTAAGTTTTCTTTAATATTTAGGATATAGAATTATTATTTATATATTTGTAATTAAACATAAAGAGAGAGTGTTAGGAGGTGAGATAGGTAAGATATGTTATATATATATATAATAAATGTCAATCATTTTTGTTTATTATTTTGGCACTATATTATGTAACATATATCTTTTCACTTTTGCTTAATATAAGCTCACCATTCATTTTTTTACATCTTAATAATTAATATATTATTGCACTATATTGTTTTGTTTTTTTGTTTTTTGTTTTTTTCTTCTCCATTTTTTATGTTTTCAAGTCTTATAGTAATTGCACTCTTTACTTTTATTATGACCTTTTATATAATGTCTTATATAAACCTTTTCACTTATTTTTTATATAAATATATAATATTTTTTTTTATAATTTTATTTTATATTTATATATATTATTATATATTTTAACAATTATTTTTTTTTTTTTTTTTTTTTTTTTTTTTCCCCTTTCCACATAATGTTTTATAGGCATTGCACTTTTTTATGTATTATTTTGGTTATTATTTTTGGCACTATATTATGTAATATATACTTTTTCACTTTTCCTTAAAGAGGACCTGTCACCAGGTTTTTTGTATGTAAAATAAATGACTATACCACAAAGGCTTGTAAAAACATCCCTATTTGTATTAAGGAATAAAAGTAAATCCTTAAAATAAAGCTGTTATACTTCTTTTTAGTATATGCAAATGAGCTGCAAAGAGTCAAACTTACGTTTTGCGTCAGAGAAGAGTCTGACAAAATCAGTTACATTTGCATAAACCACTCCCTTTTATTGTAATTAGTTTGGCCGTAGTATTGAAATCCCGCGCATGTCATACATGCCAACTCTCCCGTTTTTGGCGGGGGGGTCCCGCTATTTGGGGTCCCCTCCCGCCCTCCGGGGGAGTTGGCATTCCTCCCGCTGCCTGCAGGCGGCGGGGGGTCCTTTAAATTACCGCGGCACAAGAGTAGCGCTGGTGCGCTACTCTTGCCCCCCCCGACCGCTCCTACAGGGGGGTAAAGGGGGCCGCAGTGGCGCTCACCCGCCCGGGTCTCACGTGCGGGGGGGGCAGGGGGGATCCTCCCTCCCCCCCCTCCCCCTGTATTACCCCGGGGGTGTGTCCCCCATACAGGTCAGGGGCCCGGGGGGGAAGGGGGCGCGGCTCGGGGAGTGGCCGGTCTCTCACTTCCCCCTGCCCCTAAAGAATCGGGGGGGATGGCCCGCGCTGCAAGCGGGTAAGGTAAGTGGATTTTATTTTTTATTTTTATTGTTTTGGGGGGGCTCTACGGCTAACAGAGGGGGCAACTACCGGGCAACAAGGGGGGCATCACCGGGGCAAAAAAGGGGGGCACTCCCCTGGCAAAAAAAGGGGGCACTACCTAAACAAGGGGCCTACCTAAAAAAGGGGGGCAACCGGCTAACAGATGGGGGCACTCCCCGGGAAAAAGTGGGGGCACTACCGGGCAACAGAGGGGGCATACCTCTAAAAAGGGGGGGCCTACCGGGGCAACAAGGGGGGCATCCTGGCAAAAAAGGGGGGGGCACTATGGCAACAAGGGGGCACTACCGGCTAAAAAAGGGGGCATTACCGGGGCTAACAGGGGGGCACTACCGGGAAAACAGGGGGGACATCTCCCGGCAAAAAAGGGGGCACTACCTGGCAACAGAGGGGGCATTTACCGGGCAAACAATGGGGGCAACCGGGCAACAAGGGGGGCCCCTACCGGGCTAACAAGGGGGGCATACCGGCTAACAAAGGGGGGCACCTCCGGCTAAAAAAGGGGGGGGCACCTCCCTGGCAAAACAAAGGGGGCTTTTCTACCTCTACAAATTTGGTCTACCGGCTAAGGGGGGCTTATTTGGGCTACAAGGGGGCATTCCCCCGGCTTGTAAGGGGCAACCTGGTTATGGGGGGTACTACCGGGTTGGGGGGCATACCGGGCTAAAAGGGGCATCTCCCTGGTTTCTTCCAAAGCCGTTATGCAGTTAGGGGGAGGGGGTTTGGGGTTTTTGAAGGGGGGGGGGGAACGACACTGGGCGTGCCATCAAATTTTGTTTTTTTTAAAATTGGGAACTATGCCGATTGTGTAGTGTTTTTAATCACGAGCACAGTTACAGTGTATTCACTGTGTTGTTACATAACAGCTCTTTTTTCAATTTTTTGGTGAGGAAATAGGGGCCCACCACTTATCACTCCCCATGTGTGACCTGTCAACATTTTTTCAACACACGGCCTGTCGAAAATCGCAGCCTTGGAAAAGTGAGTGAAGCTCCGCCCCCCCTCTGCTCTCCCGGGGGCGGATCTATTCACTGCTACATAATTTATCTATGTCGCACAACCGCCAATTCCCAGGCACACAAACCCCCTCATGCGGGGGACCACATAGGGGGAACAGCATGGGGGAAAAAACCTAACTTCAAAGAGGGGGTCTGTTTATTTCTGCCTACATTATCTGTATTTTATCTTATATAAATGATGTTGTTATGGTGAATTGTATGAATATTTGTAAATATTATTTGATAAATATATATATATAAAAAATTAATTTTATATATAATTTTTTTGTGCAATATATGTCTTTTTTTTACATGATGAATTTTGTTTTTTAGTCGTAGATATGGTTTATATGTTAATGTCTTATTGTACTTTTGTTACATATATGTTGTAGTTTATAGTGTGTAAATTGTCGTTATGTTTACATGTTTAATGATGTACAAAAATTTTTGTGTAAAATATTATTTGTGTGAGGTTAAAATGTGCTTTTGTATTTTGTATTAGTATGTTTTTTGTATATTGTCTTGAAATTTTTGTGTGAATATATCTAGTATAACATGTTTGTATTATACATGCCAACTTCCCGCTTTGCGGGGGGGGGGGGGGACGTAAATTTGGGGGGCCCCCGTCCCCCCCCCCCCCGGCAGAGTTGGTTTCTCCCCCGCCAGCAGGGCGGGGGGGGCCGGGGGGAAGATAGCGCGGTGCGCTACCCGGGGCCCCCGGGGTGCTCCTCAGGCGGGGAACCGGGGCAGCCCCCATCATCAGCAGTCAGGGGGGAGGGAGGGGGATCGTCCCCTTTTCCTTCTCCCCTGTATTACGGGGTGGTGTGGGTGTACATACGGTCGTGTCCGGGGGGGTGGCCCGGCTGACTCATCCCCCGCGCATGGGATTACTCATCGGCCGGGGGAAATTCAGCCAGGGCCCCGGTAAGGGAATGGCTTTTATTATTTTATTTTTATTATTTTGGGGGGGTTAAAAGGCTACAAGGGGGGTTCCCCCTGGCAAAAAGAGGGGGGATACCTGGCTAAATGGGGGGGCACTACCTGGCTCAATGGGGGGGGCACAACGGCAACGAGGGGGCATACCCCACAATGGGGGGGGGCACTACCTCTACAAAGGGGGGGGCATACCTGGGTACATTTTGGGGGGGGCACTACCTGGTACAAAGGGGGGGGATACCCGGCAACAGAGGGGGATACCTGCAAAAGAGGGGCACTACCTGGACAAAGGGGGGGCACTACCCGGGTACAATGGGGGGCACTACCTGGGTAAATGGGGGGGGCCCTACTTTCCAAGGGGGGGCCCAAAACCCGGCACAAGGGGGGGGGACTACCTGGGGGTACATTTGGGGGGGGACTCTTGGGGACAATGGGGGGCTACCTGGAAAAAGGGGGCATACTCTACAATGGGGGGGGATACCTTTCAACAAGGGGGCACTACCTGGTACAAAGGGGGGGGGATTACCTGGCACAAAGGGGGGGGGCACTACCTGGTACAAAGGGGGGGGGCACTACCGGTACAATGGGGGGGCACTACCCGGCTACAAGGGGGGGGGATCCGGGACAATGGGGGGGACTACCGGCAAACAGGGGGGCACTACCTGGGTAAATGGGGGGGGGCACTGCCTGGCAAAAATTGGGGGGGGACTACCTGGTACAAATGGGGGGCATACCCGGCTACAATGGGGGGGGGCACTACCTGGCAACGAGGGGGGGTACCCGGCAAAGGGGGGGGATACCTGGCTAAATGGGGGGGCAACCTAGCTACAATGGGGGGGCACTACCTTCTACATTGGGGGGGGGACTACCTGGCTACAATGGGGGGGGCACTACTTGGTACAATGGGGGGGGGAATCTGGGAACAGAGGGGGCACTACCCAACAGAGGGGCACACCTTCTTTTCAATGGGGGGGGGACACCTGGGTACAATGGGGGAGGGCAAACCTGGCTACAAGTGGGGGGGCCCACCTGGCAAAGAGGGGGCATACCCTACAATGGGGGGATACCTCAACAAGGGGGGCTACCTGGCTACAATGGGGGGGCATACCCGGACAATGGGGGGGGGCTACCTGGAAAGAGGGGGGGCTACCTGGTACAATGGGGGGACTACCGGGAAAGGGGGGCACTACCCGGCAAAAGGGGGGCCTACCTGGTACAATGGGGGGGGGATAACTGGTACAATGGGGGGCAATACTTCTACAATGGGGGGGGACTACTTTGGTACAATGGGGGGGGGCAAATACCTTGGTAAATGGGGGGGGGCCCTACATGGGTACAAAATGGGGGGGCACTACTTGGGGTACAATGGGGGGCACACCTGGGGAAAAGGGGGGACTACCTGGCTAAATGGGGGGGCATTTCCGGCAACAAGGGGGGGGGGCCCCCCTTTTCCCGGCCAAAGGGGGGGGGGATTTACCTGGGGGGGTCAATGGGGGGGGGCACTACGGGGCCCTTTCAATGGGGGGGGGGCATACCTCACAATGGGGGGGGATACCTGGGGCTAGAAAAGGGGGGGAAATACCCGGCTACAAGGGGGCACTACCTGGAACAGAGGGGGGACTACCTGCTACAATGGGGGGGGGGCCTGGGTACAATTGGGGGGGGCACACCCGCTACAAATGGGGGGGACTACCCTTTCAATGGGGGGGCACTGCCCAACAGGGGGCCCGCACCCGGGAACAATGGGGAGGGGGACTACCTGCCCACTGGCGGGGGGGACTACCTCTACAATGGGGGGGCCCCTACCTGGCTACAAGGGGGGGGGACACCTGGGTACAATGGGGGGGCAATACTTGGGTACAATGGGGGGGCACTTCTGGCAACAGAGGGGGCATCCTGGGAAAAGAGGGGGACTACCTGTCTACAAGGGGGGGGCACTACCCGGGTTAAAAGGGGGGGGCATCTGGCTACAATGGGGGGGGACTACCTGGCTACAATTGGGGGGGGCACTACCTGGGCAAAGGGGGGCCTACCGGCTACAATGGGGGGGATACCCGGCAACAGAGGGGGGACACCTGGCTAAATGGGGGGGCACTACCTGGTACAAAGGGGGGGGGACTACCTGGCAAAAGGGGGCCTACCCCGGCTACAATGGGGCATACCTGGGAACAGAGGGGGGGCTACTGGCTACAAAGGGGGGGGGCATACCCGGACAATGGGGGGGGATACCTGGCTACAATGGGGGGGGACACCTGGCACAATGGGGGGGGGGCACTACCTGGGGGACAAAGTGGGGGGGACCCTACCTGGCAAACCAAAAGGGGGGGGGCACAACCCGGCTCAATGGGGGGGGGACTACCTGGCTACAAAAGGGGGGGCACTTTGGCAAATAGGGTGCAACCTGGCACAATGGGGGGCACTACCTGGGACAATGGGGGGGGGCACTACCGGGAAAGAGGGGGCATACCTGGGTAATGGGGGGGGCTACCTGGGAACAGAGGGGGCACTACCCGGGGTCAATGGGGGGGGGGGCACTTGGGTACAATGGGGGGGCACTACCTGGACAATGTGGGGGTGGCGACTACCTGGGTACAATGGGGGGGGGGGCACTAAAAATGGCACAAGGGGGGGGCACTACCTGGCTACAAGGGGGGGGATACCTGGCAACAGAGGGGGCACTATGGCTAAATGGGGGTTCCTGGCAAAAGGGGGCATACCTGGGACAATGGGAGGGGACTACTGGGTACAATTGGGGGGGGGATACCGGCTACAATGGGGGGGGTACCTGGCTACAAGGGGGGGGGGCACTACCTCTTTTCAATGGGGGGGGGGAACTGGCAAAGGGGGGCAACTACCTGGGGCCCCACAATGGGGGGGGGAAATACCTGGGGGAAAAAGGGGGCACTACTGTACAATGGGGGGGGGGCACTACCCCTACAATGGGGAAATAAAAAGGGGGGATACCCCACAAGGGGGGGGGGGCACTACCTGGCACAATGGGGGGGCACACCTGGCACAAGGGGGGCCAACCGGCAAAGGGGGGCTTCACTACTCAATTTAAACACCCTAAAAAAGAGGGGGGGCACTAACCCGGCTACAATGGGGGGGGCTACCTGGGTAAATGGGGGGGGGGGTACCTGGCACAAAGGGGGGGGATACCTGGGTAAAGGGGGGGCACTACCCGGGACAAGGGGGCCCCCCCCCCCCCACTTTTTTAAAAAACCCCGGGGGGGACTTTTTTTTTTTTTTAACCCCAAAGGGGGGGGGGGCATCTACCTGGGTACAAGGGGGATCACCTGGCTACAAGGGGGCACTATTGGCTACAAGGGGGGATCTACTCCTTTAAGGGGGAACCCCGGTTATGGGGGGGTATATGGTATAAGGGGTCTTCCTGGGTTTCTTCCAAAAAGGTTATCAGTTAGGTGGAGTGGGGTGGGTTTTGAAGGGGGTGGGAACCACAAGATGGGGTGCCTCTCAATCTCATGCTTTTTTTTAATTCAAAAGTTGGCAACTATGGTGTATGTTTGTATATAAGTTTTGTGTACATATGTATATATAAATGTGTGTATATGTATGTGAATGTATATATGTGTGTATAAAAACATTTGTGTGTATAAACATGTGTATATATTTATACATATACACACACATTTATATATATACATAAATTCAATATTGCACCATTAATGTCACTAAAGGCCAGTTCACACGGCTTATTGCCGACGTAATTGCAGGACGGATTTCGCCCCGCAATTACGTCGGCTGCTGTGCAGCGGGGGCAGGACGGGGGGCCGGCAGTTTGCCGGCCCTTATACAGTCATTATTCACGGCGCGTACACGCCGTAAATAATTGAGGAGACGGAATCCATAGTTCTCTATGAGAACTGTGGATTACCATAATGCCTGGGACGGATTCCAGCCGCATTGCAGCGCAAATACGGCGCGCAATACGGCTGAAATCTGTCCCAGAATAAGACGTGTGAACGGCCCTAAAAGGTAATCATGTCCCGTGGGTTGACATGTAAACTACAATATGATGGTGATTTATATTTGAAAATAATTTTTCTTTTTACCTGTTATTTATTTGTACAAATATTGTTTTTTACAGCCAAGACGAAAGATACATACATATATTATATATATATTTATAATATTTAATATTTATAATATATTATTATATATATATAATAATGCGCTCGTCTGCCTTAAGCAGATGAGTCGCTAACGTCTATAAAGAAAAAGAGCGCAGATCGGGTTCCACATATAACAGCACCGTTATATAAATAAGACAAGTCAGGTGCTCACCTTTTAATGCTGTACGAAGAATACGGTACAGCTCGTATAATCGCTTGAATCTCACAATGAGCCCCATCGCTGGCTAACCTCTTTATGGGGGCGTTTGAGGGAACTTTTATTCAAAACCCCAATAACCCCTTTTTAAAAAGCATTATTTATTATAAACGTTTTATTGACGATCTTTTATTTATCTGGGAGGGCCCGCCTGATACGTTTAATAATTTTGTAAGTTTTTTAAATGACAACCCTTGGGGTATAAGATTTACCTCTACCGTTCATTTGCACGAATTAGTCTTTTTAGATTTACATTTATATATCAACAATGGCAAAGTGGCGTCCAAAACATTTTTTAAGAAAACTGATTCAAATAACTATTTATTATTCAATTCAAACCATCAAAAAAGTTGGATAAAAATATTCCCTTGGGACAATACCGAAGACTAAAAAAGAACTGCACCGAAGAGAAAACTTTTAATGCGCAAGCTGAAATTCTAACCAATAAATTCAAACAAAGATAGAGCCAAAATGTTGAGTAAAAGGGAGGTGTACTGGATGTACAAATTGAATACGCTAAAACCCCATGGTTTAAATGAAATACAGGATGCTATTATTTAATTACCTCTAGATATATTTTTAAAACATTCAGATATGTATTTCATGTTTTTATCATATTTATATTCAAAAAAATGTTTTTATTTATTATTTTACATATATTTTTTTATTTTAATATATTTTTTATTTTATAATTTTTATTTTTATTTTTCTAATCAAAATTTTTTTTTGTATTTCATATTAAAGTTTGGTCACCTTTAGAAATATTTTTATATATACATGCTTTTATATCATCATAACGCTTTTTAAATTAGTTGTAAAGAAATTGTTTTACATGTGTTAAATATTTGTGCATTAGCAATTCTTTATACGTTTGTGAATTATGTGCTTTTCGATACGTTCTGCTTTTTATGAATGAACTTATTACTATGGGAGCCTCGTTTCGATACCCGAGTATAAGTTTTTGCCACTTTGTATCTTCCCTTGCATATCTGAAGAAGCGGGCTGAGACCCGTGAAACGCGTTATGTGCTACTATATAATTAAATATATCTAAATTTAATTTTAGCCCCATTGTGCTTAATCCCAGTAAGCGCTCTAGACCCAGTCGAGTTCCCTTCATTATAGGTAGCTTGCAAATACCTTTGTAGGGTTTGCAAAGCACTGTAATTTTGTATATTGTATCCCTTGGCGTCCTCGTGGAACCGGAGGCGGGAACCGGGACGGGAGCTGCTATTCCTATCTCTGTGAGATTCAAGCGATTATACGAGCTGTACCGTATTCTTAGTACAGCTTTAAAAGGTGAGCACCTGACTTGTCTTATTTATATAACGGTGCTGTTATATGTGGAACCCGATCTGCGCTCTTTTTCTTTATAGCCGTTAGCGACTCATCTGCTTAAGGCGGACGAGCGCATTATTATCTACTACGATCCAGCCCGGGCCCGGGATTTGGCAGGCTGAAAAGGCGCAACCTGTGGTTCTTACCTTTATTCTCCTCGTTCAGAGGGAAGCGTTTACACCGAGCTGTACGGTCCTGTATACAGCTTAAATAGGTGAGCGACAATTTTGACAGGACAAGTTTATTAAGTTATCAGACTATACTACACTATTTGTGCACTTCTCTCTCCTTTTCCTTCCCCGAGCTATATACGGTGGGTGATTTTCCGAAATTTAGAACAAAAGAGGAAACAACTTGGGTAAACTTATCACAGGCACTATCCAGCCTGAACAAATTAGAAACTGTGGGGAAAAAGCGCAA
>JAODAL010076667.1:0-13546 GCA_025379985.1 Phyllomedusa bahiana | reverse complement strand
TTTTACTGATTTTGGTTTGGTTTTTATCGCTGCCTTAACGTGTTTTGTTTAGTCCCGTTTTGATGATTAAGGCGGTTTTTTAAAAGTGATGGAAATGAGAGCAGGTAGAATATTTATAATGGGTCAAATGCATCTTTTTCCATTGTTAATAGGTTCCTTACTACAAGATGCAAAGAAGAGCATTATACTATAATATCATCTCCCAAAGCAAAGCAGGGATAATCTAACCATATTCGGGGATTCAGCTAAGGTAGTTCTAAGGATAAATTTTATTTTGTACATTGGAGCCAAACAGAAAGATATAACAAAAAAATATTTACAGGTCACCAGTTTTCAAAGACAGAAATACACAATTTGTTGCCCCAAGAGGTTAAAAAGAAAAAATGGGTAAAAGAAAAAATAAATTTTTTAATTCAATTGACGACTGATTTTTTTTTTTATTGAGACCAACAATAATAGATCTCTTTAAAATTTCAAAAAAGAGGGGGCTGCTAGCAATTTTTAAAAAAAAAAGAGAGACATGCAATATATTTTTAACGATGCCTACGGAACTGCGGGAAATAGTCAAAACTTTGGGCGAAATTGATTTTTGGGCTTGGCCCCAAATTTAATTGTGCATAACAATTTTGTAAATGCGCCTGAATTTATGAAAACCGATCTTCTGGGTTTAAAATCAGGGCTTCTCGCAGAATAACACCCCGGGTCTGGTAAAGCAATTTGAAAGTTTTTTTAATTGTTCCAGCTGTAATGTGCCTGGATTTGCCATACTGAAGCTATAAATATATAGCTTCATACGGTTCGAAGGAAATATGGATGGCATTAACAGTGTGCCATGTGTGCCATGTGCCTTTAAAGTAAATCTGTTAGGTATTTTATGCTACCTTCTTTGTGATGTGATACATGGAGAGAATTCGGAGAGAAGCTGAGCTCTGTGCTATATGCAGTAGGTTTATATGATTTGGAGCCGGATTTCTAACTAAATAGCAGAAAAAAACACTGATAGGACTCCTGAAGAAAGAGTAAACTGTAAGTCCTCCTAACCCCCTTCCCACCCCACCCTCACACACATAAAGTGATTGACAGCTTTCCCTGCTTCTGTGTGTACAAAGCAAATTGATAATCACTGTATGTCGAAAGAGTAAACAGTATTTTTACTTTCAGTTTTTTTTCTCTGCCTTTTACCTAAAAATCCTACCTCAAATCATATAACCCTATATATCACACAGCTCAGATTCTCTCACTCTGCATTACATCCTGCTCTGAGAAGTTCCCTTAAATCCATAAGGACCAGAGCGCGCATTCACTAGGGGACAGGAGCGGGAAGTAATCTCTGCACAAAGTAGCAAACAGGACATTACTGCATCAGCATCCACGCATATCCAGAACCAAGTGGTAACTGGTTCATGACAACTGACAGAGAGGAAAATTTTGGCTCTGCTAGATGGAGAGAGACTTGTATCCAGTTAAATATAATTTATTTTAGGCTTTGTGTACCTTCTTCGGTTCAAAAAAATTAGGAAAAACTGCACAGAGAATAGTATCAAAAGTTGTTTCAAGGTTGTTTCAAGCGTTTTCAAAGAAAAAACATACCAATGGTTAGAAAAATTCTTACATACCCTGGAAGGTCCTACAAAACGATCCTATACTCAAAAGTTCACTTGCAAGAAAGCCCAATATTACATTTACAAGATCTGCCACACTTTGTAATATTTTGGCCCCATGGAGGTTATGCAATTTTATTCATAAATCTACAGTTATGTCCCCTACACTTAAATGAGCCACAATACACACAGGGCTAAGAGTTTTACCTCTATTGTTACACAGAAGGTGATCCCTATTAAAGGGGTTTCCTCACCACGCTGTTTCACAAGCAGTTTTTACACTTACTCTGTCTCCTCAGGCTAAGGGTGGTTCTATATCAATGATTAGCATATCTAGCATATCTGTAAGTAGCTGAGCCATGACAAGTTCGGGAGATGTTATCTCTTCAATAAACACAAAATACATATGCTGTGAGGACTGAAAACAATGCTATTCAATAAAGCCTCTATTACACATATTGAGCAAATCTCACATACTGTGCCTACTCGGTTTCCGAAACTCACACAATGGGAATCATATTGGGTTGGCTCTTATCTTCATCCTGATGGGCTAGCACACAGACCTAGCTGATGTAAACAGTTATGAATAATCTGAAGTGACACTTGAGTGCCTCTCACTTCCCTTAAACATGCTTGAAGTTGTGTGGCATTCACCATCCAGTTTAGCTGGTCAGTGTTTACAATGAGGTGGTCATCAATGTGTGACGCCCACTTCTTTGCCTTTCTATGACACTTCCAGTCTCTCTGTATATCTGTTGAAATCTGCTGATGACTCTGTGTGACACTCTACACTCAGTAACCACTTCCGTCTGAGAGCATCTTGCTTGAAGCCTCGCAGTGGCGAGGTACTGTTGATCAATTGCAAGGTGTTGTCTTGGTGTCGTGATTTTAAAATGTGAACAGCATGATGAGGAGGACTGTTTAAATTCAAATTCAAATTCATCTTGTCCTAGCATTGTGCTGTGTTCGTAACCACAACATGTCTTTTGACCCTGGCAGTTGCTGTACTGTGGATAGTCAAGTATTTTCTGTGCCTTCCAGCAGGGTAATGGTTAAACACTTTGTTTCCACAATCACAACTTCTTTCCATCACCCTCACTGGGGGAATTATTTAGCCCTGTTTGTTGTTGCAACTGAGACTGAGTTTTTTCTGTGCTTGTGGGTTCCTACATAGGTCTCTGGCCATCTGGACTTTTGTACTGATTCTGTTTTCCTGGTCTACCGTTCTGTATCCTGCCTGCTGGACTCTCATTCATGCGCTGTGATCGCCACTGCTGTTGCTCAAATGTCCCTCTCGTCCCTTTGGATCCACCCTTTTATTTTACATTTTCTTTCTTGGACTGTTTGAAGTTTTTTTTGTATGTTTATGTTTCAACAATAAAAGTGTACTTGAAATAAATGTTATACATCCCCTAAATGTATTGGGCGCTTCAGGGTCAAACACCTGTTTTGAGATTGGCATTAAGCTCCTTTTTAGGGATCAGAAAGTTGTGTAAAACATTGTACTGAAACATGTTTGTACTGAAACATTGAAGAGCTGGAAATGTGCATTTTAAAGTTAGGAGATGGTGTCATTTAGTACAAGAAGTTCAAGAAATTTTATGTTCATCCTGAATTTTCAACCAAATGCCAAATATTCACAACTTTTTGTAAGTAGTGTATGTTGTTTAATCCATGGATACAAGATGATTGCATGGCTGCCAAAAGTGCAGAGAGCCACTGAAAATGGCATGTCAAACTAGAACTTTGCTCAAACGAGTTCTAAAAATTCGAGATGTTCTACTAGAACTTAATTTTTCTAGAACAGTACGATCAACACTCCATACCACTCATAGGGAGTCCATCTATTCATCAAAATACTATTTATCAAAGAATAGTGCCTTTCTTTTCTTCTGTTCTTTCTATATACGAGATTCTGAGCCTTATTTCTTTGGTTACAATTTGGAACAGGGTACACTTAAAAAAATGAACTCTTTTAAATCAGAAATAATAGCAATATAGAGAACCTGAAAGACATATTGAACAGATTAAAAATATGATCTCTGTAGGTTATCTTTGTTGACCAAGGAACTGGGGATACAATTTATCTTTTTTCTATATATTATTAAAAAATGTTACAATCAAGCAGTAAGATAAAGAGAAGATGACAGGGATTAATAAGCATCGGAACACAAAGAAAGCCTTAGACTTAGACAGTTTTCATATAGGTGGCCCTATGTCAGCAAAGGGACAAAATGTTTCTAAACTACAGCACCAAAAACAGAAATTAAAGCATTTGTGGGGCATAAAGTGGGAAGCTCCTGCAAATAAGGTACTCTACTGTCACGGGGGTCGCGGGCTCCGCTGACCCCCCCGCGACCATCTCCCCGCTCGCAGGGGGTCTGGCGCGGTGGCGGCGACGGCACGCGAACCACCCCTCGGCCATGCATCGGCGCCGGCCTCTCTTACCTGGCCGCGCTCCGGTGAACGCCGCGCCCTGCCTGTCCCGGCCGTTGTGCGAGTAGGCGCCGCTTAAGGAGCGCGTGCGCCGGCTTTCTCTAAATTTTAAAGGGCAGTGTCCGTAATTGGTTATGTCGGGCAGCTGTGGTCCTTATTTAAGGTATCCGCCCCCAGTACTCATGCCAGTCTGTTGGTTGTGTTTTTGGTGCGTTAGAGAGTATTGGATAGTTCCTGTATTGATTACCGTGTACCAGTCCGCTTGCTTACGTTCCTGACCTTGCGCTGTTGCCGCCTGTGCCATCGACCGTTCCTGCCGCGTCTCTGACTACGAACCTCGCTGCTGCCTGCCCTGACCTTTCTGCCTGTCCCCGACTACGCCTACGGATTAGCGTATCTGACCACGCTTGTACCCGGCCGCCATCGCCAAGCAAGTAATGTCAGGCGGGTAACGACTGGAGCTCACGCCGCAGGCAAGGTCCATTCACGCTTTGCGGAGGGCTTGGTGAAAACCGGCTGGGTTATTAGATTCCCGTCCATGGCGTGGCTCTAGCTATCATCGCTTGCAATTGGACAAGCGGATTCCCAATCTCCGTTTACATATGTACAGACTGGCCATTGGATTTCCGCCAGGGTACCCTCTGCCTGATCTCCGGTACATCACATTACAGCTGTCACCAGCAGAGTCAAGCACTCGACCAAGCTGCGGCCATGATGCAGAAACCTGGCGGTCTTGTCTGCTCCACGGCTGCCGCTCTGACCTGCATCCGATGTCCGGCATCCATTTGCTCTACATGCTTCAGGCTTCAGGACCATCTATGCAGTCTGCCCACTCCATCACGACTCAGATGGAGACCCAAGAAGTGCAGAGGGTATCATCAGCGTGCTCATCCACCTCGAGATGATGGGCACCATTTTCCCTACAGATGAGAGCAAGGTGGCCTTCATAATCAGCCTCTTCTGTCTTGGAGAAGCTTGGTTGGCTACGCCCAATATGGGATTCGAGGGGATCTCTGACGAGCCGGCCTCCAAACGTTCCTACGGGAGTTCCGCACCGTCTTCGAGGAACCCGGCCGTTATTCTTCGGCGGCCGCAAGAGATGCTCCGGTACGTAAGGGCGACCACACAGCTCGGTCAGTATTCGGTGCGTTTCGCACTCATCGCTTCGGAGCTGGCTGGAACATCGAAGCATTGGTCGGCGACATTTGGCAAGGCCTACTCGGGGCAAATCACAAGGGACGGCTCGGCTGCTCGGGACTCTATTAGCTGCCTTGGTAACCTAAATCACATTTGGCCCCACGAGTGGATATTGCTTGCGAAATGGAAACAAGAACTCCGCCTGCAATGGGAAACCGTCCATCCGCCGTTCTCCCTTGGACTTGGCTCCACACGTATCCAAAGCGGTCACCTCTTCCTCCTCAAACGGCCTCTGAAGTGAGGAACACTATGCAGGTCGAGAGAGATCCTCACCTGATCCCAGGAGGAACGTTTTCAGGCGGTCGTCTGAAGCAGTTGTGCTTGTATTGTGCGGGTTCTGGCCATCTTCAGTGGGGGAACTGTTACACCGGTGCAGTAAAAACTAATATAACATAAAAAAGAAGAGATGAGAAGAATAGAGGTCATAATAGTGTCTAGGGCTCGCTAGGGAGGAACCCTGTGTTCAGAGGCTTCTATTACTCACACGTTCAGAACCTTGCCCGTACATATTGGCTGTTCTCGCGATAGTCAACCTTTCAGGCAACCGCCTTTTATTCGAATCAGGTTCGGCAGGAAACTTATTAAGACCACGAACTTTGTGACAGGTTTGTCTCCCGCTGACTCCGCTGACAGAAGCCTATGTTCGGCTCCAATCGGTCTCTTCTAGTGGCGAAGATGCTTTAAGGATGACTATCTGGCATCCGTACAGGGGCCCCCCTCTTTTGCAAATTGGGACCTTACACAAGGAGACGTTGGCAATCTACTAGTCCTGCCTCGATCCTCTCGGAAACCTATCTGGCCTCCCCTTGGCTGCTATCGGACACATTACCACCCGACTTTGGATGGAGCAAGGTGAAGAAGTCATGGTTGGGATTTCCGCGTGTCTCTCTAGTATGAACTGTCTCAAGCCGCAACTCGCATCTATAGCGGTCTCCCGGAAGATGCCACAACCTCCTCCAGGTCTTTCCTTCGCCTTTACTGGTGGACTTGGCCGTATTGTCTTTCGGGAGAGGCACAGGCCTGAGACTCTTCCCCACACACCGGACCTTATGAGTCCTGGTCCCATTGGACCTGAAACCTCGGCGTAACTCCGCTCCAGAGGGCCGGGGTATACCTCTCTCCGTCCCGGAGACTAAGGCGCGGTGTTGAGTACCGTCACAGGAGAACCTCCGCAAAGGATTCTTCGTAAGTCCTCGTATCCGGCTGGGCAGCTCGGCTATTTTTTACCTTCTTCGTGTGAGAAAAGGTCGGGGTACCTTACGGCCCTGCATAGAATACGAGGGCTCATGAATAAATATTCATTAAAAACGGAAACTACCCGTGCCACTTAATCTCTCGAAATCTTTTTTTGAGTCAGCCCTGCGTGCAGGGCCGAAAAAAATTTTTTTCTCATTAACTGGTTCTACGCGGGGCCTTCCAACTTAAATACTGCATATTAGGGCAAGGTGACGAATTGGAAAAACGGGCATTTAATACACGGGACGGCCATTTCGAGTACTTGGTTATGCCCGCCTTGTTCGCTGAGTCTCTTGCAACGCCCTGGCACGCAGTAGATTTTCTAGAACTTGATGTTATATTGTAGAATCTTTGGGGACCTAAACTCTAGGTCTGTGTTATATCGTCTTCTTGGCACGACTATTATTATCTTCTCCTCCTTGATCCTCGAGACTGGAATCGCATCCATGTCGCCAGGGTCCGCAAGGCGGACTCCGTCACTCATCAGCTCTTTAGCCAAAGCCAGGTAAAGTGCGCCTCTTTGAATCGTTGCCAGCTTTCCCTTCTTAGGGTTAGGAGGTACATAGTCTATGATCAAGGGTGGTAGGATGTGATACCTCCAAGCTCTCCGGCTAGTTGTTGCAGTGGCCCCAACCGGTTGGGCCTTCGGGATTCAACGTTTTCTGGGATTTGCGGAATTATTATAGCAATTCATCCCCTCACTTCTCTACACTGGTGGACTTCCTTGGTGGCCCCTGACGGGAAGAATGCCGAATCCCAAATACTGGCCCCCCAGAGGCCCAAGAAGCCGTTCAACCGCGTCGAAGGGCATTTGCTTCGCTACGCGTCCTGTCTCGTCACAAACTCCTGAATATGTTCGCGTTATATTCTGAAGTGGATGCTTCGGTCAGTCGGCACGCAGGTGCGGATCATCCTGCACAAGATCTCCGCATGGTAAGAATAAATACACTGTAGGTTTTTTCTCTAGACATTCTCTCCTGCGAGAAGCACACTATCACAATCCTGGTGTACGTGAATTAATGGCCATATAGCTGATCTTGAAGAATGGCGTACATAATGGAGGGGGCTCACGAACCCTATTGACATTTTCTACTAGACCCATCAAGAACCTACTTTTATCCTTACTCATGTACGCTCTCAAAGCCTGAAATCACCCGGCAAGCTTGAGCTGGTATGGGTCATTATTCTTTTGCCTGTTTTGACTTCGCTACCATTTTCGGCCCTGTGCCGAAAAAATAACCTCGCAGAGCTTGTTTGCTCAATCCGTTTTTCCTGTCGGGGGATTTCTACCAGTGGGGTGCTCGAGCCTCCTTCCACCAAGAACATTGTCCCCCGGAGCAGACTCGTCACGGCGGCTGCCCCCAGTGGACCTTCTTCAATGACCCTACCTATCCAGAGGGAAGACGTATGGTGTGACCTGCCTTGCGCCCTTAGAATCCATAAAGTTGGGGAAATCTTATCACTTTGGCTGGCGCACCCAGGGCGAGTTCATTAGCGTCGCGCTTATTAGTATCCCCCTATTTCTGGTGGACACTTCTCTTGCTCAGGGACATGAGGGCGACTTTAGTTTATAGCCTGCACCTCCTGTGGCCCGTAAATAGGTTCCTAGCCATCAGAAGCAAGCGGGCCTCTGTCAAGACTGCTACACTGATGCTGCCTAGACAAAAAACATGGACCCCAGACTAAGCCAACATGGACTTTATTACGGACCTACCGCCCTCCATCAGAGGAAACAACGGTCTTCTGGGTTGGTTTAACCCGGACCTTTTTCCCCAAAATGATGTTCCTCTATTATTCATCCACTGACATGGAGTTACCCTCTGCACCCCCATATATGGACTCAACATTTTTTTCTGCACGTTTTTCCCTCTGCACGGTCTCCCTTTTTACATTTCTGTCTCACGATCGGGTGGAGGTCAAAGTTTAGTGATAAATTTGTATGGCTGTGGCTTCTGTGTGGTCAATTGATGGCTCAGTTAGGACTCTCGCTTCTTTTTCCTCATTACCATCACACCAGATACTAATGGGCTAGGTGAGAGGGTTCAACCAGGTGTTGCGGCACATACCTGAGTGTGATTTTGTGTCGCCGGGGGCCCAGTCCAGGATAACTGGTATGACTTCTTCCTTGGGCGGAGTTTTCTATACCTCTTTAGATTCGGGCCATTCCTAGCGCGGGGAATCACAGCTTTTTTGTCGTGTTTGGGTCACCATACCCGCCCACATTCCCCCATTGACTAACCTCGTGTCACTGTCCCGGCCGTGGATTGGCCCAAGTAAAAGGTACATCAAGCTTTATGGCATAGCTCACACTCGACAGGCCCTGTTACAGGGCTTTCTGCCTACCTCTAACTAAAGTCCCAGGAAGAAAGATACCGTAGGGACTCCGCCCCTTTTGAGCCAGGCGATAAAGGTTTGTGCTATCAGGGAAATAGATTTGCTTTAGGGTGCCTAGCTAACAAGTTAGGTCCTAAATACGTGGGTCCATTTGAGGTACCCTGCATACACGTCCTATACACACGGCGTGTCTACAAGCTCCGTCCTGCCTCCCTACCCTGCGTATCCGAAATCTTCCATGTCTCTAATCATCAAGCGGGTGGTGCTGAATAGCTATCTCCGGTGTGGACCTGTCCTCGCCTTATCATGTGGCCCACAACGTACATGATAAACTTCTCTGAGGCGTCAAGGAAGGATGTTGGCAAGGAAGACAATGAGGGGGACGGAACTAGCGGGGGGTTATTTCTCATTGACTGATTAAGCGGGATTCGGGCCGTAGCGGAGGAGCCCCGTTCGTGGGAACCGGAGGCCCAACCTGTTCCTGACCTCCTCCTAGGTTTCTATAAAAACAAGAGGGGGAGACCTATAAGGGGGGGGTACTGTCAGCGGGGGTCGCGGGCTCCCGCTGCCCCACCGACGTACACAATATCTCAGCTCGCAGGGGGTCTGGACATGGCGGCGCCGGGAATGATACGGCGGCCCCATACGCGACGCCACACACCTGCTCTTCCTCTGGCCCTCTCACGCGAACACTCTCTTACCTGGCTCCGCAGCTAACACCGGATGAATAAAACGGCGCGCCTGCCTGTCCCGGCCTGTCTCGGATTAGCGCCCATTTCCAGCCCGCGGGCCGACGCCTTAAGGCGCCCGGTGCCTGGCGCGCCCGGTTCCTTCTCTAAATTTAAGGGCCATGACCATGAGTCCCCGATATTGGTTACTTGTTGGGCGGCTTCTGCCTGTGGTACCTATTTAAAGGTATCCGCCCCAGTACTTCCTGACTGTCTCGTTGGTGTGTTTTTGGTTATCGCGCGTTTTGAGGCCTATTGGAGTTCGTATGATTAACACCGTGTACCAGTCCGCCTGCTTACGTTCCGACCTTGCCTGTTTGGCCGCCTGCCCTTGTACGTCTGCCCGTCTCTGACTACGAACCTTGCTGCCTGCCCTGTCCCTTCTGGCCTGTACCGACTAGCGCTCCGGATTACGTTTTTCTGTACACACGCTTTACCCCCGGCCGCCATCGCAAGCAAGTCACGTCAAGGGGTAACGATCCTGGTAGCCTCAAGCCGCAGCATGTCCATCCGCTTTGCGGCGGGCTCTGGTGAAAAACGGGGGGGCTACTTAGATTCCGTTCCTGGAGTTGGCTTAGCTATACATCGCTTGCATTGGCCCAGCGGATCCACTCCTCCGTTACAACTGTAATACCCAAAAAGAATAAAGAATCCTACACCAAGAGATAAGGTAACAATCAGCAAAGATGTAGTGATTGATTCGAATTATATGATCCACAAAAAATCAAAAAGGCATCAACATCAGTGTAATTTTATTGACAAGAATCCCAGTACAGAAAAGTGACGTTTCGACTCACCACAGAGTCTTTATCAAGCTTGTGGTGAGTCGAAACATCGCTTTTCTGTAGGATTTTGTCATAAAAGTTACACGTGCTGAGCATTATTGATTTTTGTGGATCTTTGGATATGAGGGATGGGCCTCCCTCTTTGTGGAGGTCTGCCAAAATTAGCATGTGTTAATAAGAAGGATCTATAGGACTACAGTGCTATCCAATCATCCTATCTTTTTATATTGAAAATTCTATGTCTCTTGGATTTCATAAACTCAAACCAGTAGCACAGTCCAAACAACAGGAATCACAGACAGAAATAAAAAAAAAAGCCCTTTTTGGGCTTGGTTGGGCTTAAAGGGGAAAATAAATAGGAGTTTAAAAAAAAATAAGTAAACCCTTTTGGGATCAAGGGGATCCAAAAGATGAAAAAATTTGGTAACCCAGCAAAAACTTCTTCTGAAGTAAAAGCCCAGTAATGGGAAAAAGACCCCAACGGTTGGAAAAGCAGAAGTAGACCAAAATTTTTTCTGAGGGGGAATTTGGGGGTCCTATTTAACCCATTCCGGGATGATATTTAAAATTTATGATTTGTTTTGGTTTTAAAATTTTGCTTATTTTTTTTTATTTTTTTTTTTATTTTATTTTTTTTTTTTATTTTTTTTTTTATTATTTCTTTTTTTTATTTCTTTTAATTATTATTAGTTATTGTGGTAGTAGTAGTATTAATTTTCTGAAATTTTAAAGGGGTAACTTTTACCCAAAGGGGAAATTTGACTTTAAATTAAAGTTTTTTAAAAAAGCTTTTTCAAAGAGGAGAAAAGGATAACATTGTAAGAAATGCTCTTGTGCAGAGACTGAAAAGGGACTTTAAATGCGGTTTTCTATTTGTAAAGGAAATACTTTACAAGGTATTTTTCTGAATAAACAACTGTTCACCCGGTCCACACTTGGACAGTTTCCTTACAAATCTGCTGTTGTTTTAATACTTTAAAAATGGAATGGAGTTGTACTGCAAATGTCCTGCTCCCTCTTTACCTTCCCCTCTTACCTCCTCTTACCTTGTTGTGCCTAAGTTGGCCCATTACTTCCTACTATATTTTTGGAACTGATTTCATATAACACCACCCACACAAATCCAAGTCTTCCCCCTTTTGGGGTTTTAAATTAATTATCTTTCCAATTTAGAAATTTTTTACCTTTCCCTTTTGCTAATACCCTATAATTTTTTTTATACAGTTTTTTATTGAGCGTTTTTTTTTCTAAACACATTAGAAAATTTAAAGAAAATGCATTTTTTTTTTTTGAAAATGCCTTTTATACTGTTTTTTTGGTTTTTTTAATAGGCCCAAAAATTAATGGAACGGGTTTTAATTTTCCTATGGTTTGGAATAGAAAAGGATTTGTTTTTCTTTTTAAAACAGAAAATAGTTGTTTTGTTTTGTTTTTTCCCTTGGGCATTGCATGTAAGTTTCCCATAAGCGCTGGTTTCGTCAATTTGTTAGCACTTGCCCTTAGTATATTTATTTCAGAATAAAAGGGAATATGTGTTTAGAAAGGTCTCCGTTTATTAAAAGCATTTATACAATGTTCATTGCATTGTGTTTAAGTAGGTGCTATTGCTGTTCAAATGTATACACCATGTGCTAAAGATGGTGTCACCTGGACTTATGGCCTGAAAAGCAACAATTGAGACCACTGTGATTGAAGTTGTGAATTAGCTCATGTCCATGAATACCATGGCATCAGCTTATGTGTTCACCGCTCTGTGTGGCTTATTACTTTCACTTATAGGCTGCTTTGTTTGGAGTCTCATGCTGCTGTGTAATCTCCTTGCCTCACTGCATGTGTGCATTGGTCCTTGCTGATTTAAAGTTGCCAGTGCATGCCACAAATGTCTTCCTTCATCTAGGACAGCACCACACCTCCGATTTAAAGAGATGCTCCCCCTTAGTCCTGATTTTAGGTGTTGTTTAGCATTTGCTACTGATTTTATTTCATTCTGACTATGACCTCTGTCATCCTCCAAACCAGCCGTTTTGTCGGCCACCTTCACAGACCAACTCAGACCTAGTACTTAGAGGTACGTATTACAATAATTAGCTTTTAGGGACAGACTATGGAAGACTTTTTGTAAATACTTTGCTTTATTGATTTTTCTTTGGTCAGGAGATGAAGAAGATTTTTTCAGCTCTTAGAGCATACAAGTTTCATTGGTTACGTCTTCTCAACTCTCCCTGCTTTCTCTTATCTCTTATTCCTCTAAGCTGCCTTCAGTTACTCGGTTCATCCATGGTTAGTTACCTCCTCCAGAGTCTTATTTCCTGCAATGGACTATGAGAGCATCTCATTTAGCTTAACACTCTTTAGAGCCCTGAAACCTGGGTAATACACTGATGTGAGTGAAAGAGATTTATGAGGTGTAACAGGAATAGCTAGAAACAGCAGAACTCATCAAGTGTCAATCACTGCTATTGACCCACCCACAGCCTGAACAGCATGTGTGATTCTAAAGCTGACTGACTGTGAAACTGCATGGTGAGAGAACCCTACCTGCCCTGACCACTTGCCTGTCTCTGCATCTACAGCCTGTTCCTTCTATATCACATATTGGACATCATCTGTTGTCATTGAAGACTGTGCTGAGGGTAAGGATCTTGGTGTTCCCTGTAGAAAATACCAGGGTCCTTTGAGGGTGAAGATCAGTGTCTCTTAGACTCTACTCCTTTGCCTGGTCAAATGCAAGTAGATTCAACACCGAACTTCAAGTTTACCTTGTGACACTATGGCCACGAGCACATTGTATCTCTACAGTAATTAGGCATGGGCTGTAAAAAGCTAAAATATGTTCTTGATGTTCTTTATGGTGATATTGTAATGACCAAGTCTTTAAAATGCTTTTGGGTGATTATGTGATGTATTTAAAAAACAATTTACCTCTTGAATATCAAGCAATATTCTCTGACTCTCATAATTAAGGTGCACGTTTTTTCGACTGTACTACATTGAACAGAGTATTCCCTATACTGAAGGATTTGTCCAAAAGAACTACAACACCTTAGTGTGATTTATTTTACTAGACATCAGAAGATACAGATTTTATAATTTTCTTAAGGACTTGTAAAAAATAAAAAAAAATGCAATGGGATAATTACAAGTATCTTGAGCATTAAAACATAACCCAGAGGGATGTCAGCAAAAGTTCCCCCGTTTTTCTAACTCTGGGGTGTTAGCAACATCTTTA
>JAODAL010076666.1:0-13547 GCA_025379985.1 Phyllomedusa bahiana | reverse complement strand
TAAACGTCTTTTTTTTTTTTTTTTTTTTACAACTTTAAAGGGCTTAGAAATTGGGGTTTAATTGTTCATGTTTGTAAAAAATTTGCAACCAATCCATTCTGATGAAATTTTTGAAGGGCCTGCATTTAATACTCCCCAAAATACAAAACCTAAAAACACATACTTTCAATATTTAAAACCACATTTAGAAAGTTTATTAAACCTTTTAGTATTTCACAGAAATTAAAGGGAAATGGAGGTAAAATTTCTTTTTTTTTGCAGATTTAAATTTTTAGCCATTATTCCTGGAACAGGTAATGTGACCGGTAAATGAAATTTAACTCCAATTCCCCAATTGGGCCCATTTTTTAGAGATTTTCCCTGGCCAGGGTTTTATTCAACCCCGGGCCTCAGAATGGGAGGACACCCCCGGGACTTTGGGTCTCATTTCAATACAATTTTATTTGGGCCCTTACATTGCGAGGTGCAATACTTACTAAACCCCCCTAAATCCCTCATATTAAAAAACTACCCCTTTAAGGAATATATTTGGGGGTTATGATAATCAACGCCACAGGTGTTGTGAGGGGAATATTTTTTAATTTTTATACTTTTTTATACTTTTATATACTTATTATTGTTTTTTGTTCTTATCAATCATAAACAAAGGTATATATAAGATCTCAGCAAAAGGAAAACAGACCTGTGGGCCCAAGTTAATTTTAACAACACATGTGGGTGGTTGAATAACCTCTTTATTCATTGAAACTTATTCCCTTTGGGGAAGGTTCTGTGTTTGAAACGGATACCCCAGGGGATTGCATATGCTAAAATGTTTAAAACTGCAATAGAAACAGCTATTTTAAAATTTAATGCTAAATGTATTCCTTGGAATGAAGGAGGGAGTTTTTAAAATATAAAAAAACCGAAAACCCTTTTGAAGAAGGGGGAACTTTTTTCTGATATGTGTCTAAATACCTGAAAGTCTCCCAAACTTTCATTGAATAAATCTGGATATTTTTAGCTTTAATTGATTTTTGAGTTGAAAACACGAAACACACTGAAAATTCTTATTAGCAAGCGAAAAATGGTACCACGAGGGGGTCAGACAACAATTTTGGACATCCGACAACCAAGGGATGATCAAACTTTGAACAGCAGATAAGCAGCTGCACTTCTCAAACAGTTAAGTGATATATTTTTATATCTGTTTACCTGTTTACAATATATTCTGTCTCTTCAAATATTGCTTCTCTGTCCGGCTGTTTCTCCGGATCACTATAGAAGTCTGGTCCAAGAAGTTTGAGAAATACATGAGATGATGCGATCGTGGATCTATATTCATATGTATGTATAGGTGTTGTCTGGAAAGATGGATGTTGAATGTCAAAAAGGGAGATTTTAGAAGAATTTTTGTATTTTGCTCTGAATACACCACAGTATTTTGTATGGCAATTGAGTTTAAGTAGTTTAAGTGAATGGTCTGAATTTGTGTTAGCTTTGCTGTTCATGTGTAAGGGACTGGTCAGGGGCGCACGAGGAGACACAACAGAGTGAGGCCCTGATGCTGGTCCCACCACTGACCCTGCCTTTTGGGGTCCCCAACTCCTTAATAGGTCGGCCCCAACCAGAAGACTGAGAACTGCACTAACCTACGTGAAACACAAGACACGTGCAGAAAAACAGGAACACAATAAGGAAGAGTCAGGCAAGCAAAGTTGGCAACTATTGGGAGACGCAGTACAAAATCGGGAAACGGAAAAGTAAACAGAATCCTAGCCAAGTCAAATAACAGGAGAAGCAAAACTAGGCAGAGAAAACAGACCATATAGCTGGCAAGGAAGAGAGGCAAATGAACCCTTAAATAGGGAACAGAGAAAGTAGAACTGAAGCGATATGTAGAAAGAACACAAAACCAGATAGGGAAACAACACTGTCAATCAAAGAGAAAACAGGTTAACTAAAGATGTGCAGGAGGATTCCTGGCCACGGCATTGGCCAGGAATCAATTAAGCATGCTGAGCAGAAAACAGGTCACACAGTAAAACAGAGTCATGGCTGAAGCCACAGGCTTGGAAGCAGCGGCCGTGGCCGGCGACCAGAGTCAAACACAGGGGGTCTGTCAGGTGCAATCATGACATCATGAAAGTTGAAAGGTCACACTGCTGCAGGAGTGAGAGTGGTGGTTACGCAGTGTCCTGAGGTGGCTGCAGTGTGTGTTAAGAAAGGAAATTCCTGAGGGAGGAGGAGTGAATGTCTCCATGAGTAGGTCAAAACAGATATTGGCATGTATGTACTGCTCGTTATATTAAATATAATGGCTATCATAGAGAATGAGAACATTGATTGATAAGAGGGAGTGATATTGTTCCAGCCACTTCTGATTGAACCAGACAGATGAAATTATTTAAATTTCTCTTAGGTAGGATGAATCGAAGTTTTTTTTTTTTGTTTATAGTCAGGAACCAGAAAGGCTGGTCTACAATTTTGTGTCTAACCACCAGAGGTAGGACGCTAACGACACCTTAGAATATAGCTCTTAGATGGGGTAAAGTGCCGGATCTAGTGAGTGGGAAAATTTAGAAATGAGTCATACTTTACTCATTGGGCAGAGGAACATTATCACTAAAGGGAAACATTGCAATAGCTATAGTGGAAGAAAGAGCAGGGCAACAGGCCATTAGGAACAGTTGGAAAATTTTAATGATTAAAGTTGGACGTTTGGAAATATATAAAGACTTTCCATCATTTTGATAAGTGAAGGGTATAGCTGTTACTGTTGTAGATGGAACTGCAAAGGGGCACCACGTCCTAGTGGAGGGTCAAATTAGTATATTGAATGACACATGCCAGAGAATAAGAATTCACAGCCTGACAATCTTCAGTCACATGAGTTCTCTAAAGGTTTTATTACAAAACACAAGTTTTTATACTTTGGGCGTAAAAAACATTCCATAAGCAACATGTGACATTACATCCACCCTCTTAATTGGCTTTTCTTATCTACATATTTGAATAACATAGCCCACCCATCTTTGAGAGAAGCAAAATAGTTAAGACTAGATGCCATCTTGGTTATCATCAAGGCACAATAGGGTGTGTCTGAGCACAGACGCCATCTTGTGGGTGATATAGACATTTCACCTAATACATTCCATAACATTACCAGTAAATAATGTGTTTGGTGAAGGTTCATTGGCATGGTGTTTGATATATACGGGATATATTCATGTTTGCTTGTAGTTTTTGTTGTAAATATAGAATGTAAGTTATATCTGGTGTATGAATTATAAAGGATATCCTCCTAAATTTGTTTTAAGTTAAAAATAAGTCCACGTGGGACTTCCGTTTCCGGCGCCAACGTGATGTGAGCGGTGGAGAGGAGCTCCCGCTACCCCCGCTCGAAACCCGACAATATTCACCCACCAGAGGCGGGCAGCATAGTGGAGACGGCACAGAGAGCGGCAGTGAAGCAGCGGCGTTGACCGGGGAATGAATCGCAGCGGTTAGCTGCGCAGAGAGCGGAGCTCAGCCACGTAAAGGAAGCTTCTGGGACGGGGGTGCGACGGCGGCTTAGAAGAGACGGAAGCCGCGGGACAGCAATGCTAGACTCCCGGTGAAGGAGAACAACGGGCAGCTGTAAAGAGGTGGTGTCAGGCCAGGTCGAGAGTGCGGGAAAGGCTGAGTGCAGAGCGGAGAGACAGCGGGGCAGTCCAGTGCCAGCGGGCGGGAATTTTCACGCCACAGTGGAGCAGCAGCGGCCATTTTTGATAGCAGTTGACATCAGGGAAGCACTGCCTGGCTAGTGAGAAATCGCCAGCACCCTTCAAATAATTGCAGGACAGTACCCCCTCCTAGAGGTCTCCCCCCCTAAACCCTCTTGCAGCCTGAGTTTAGAAATCTTGAGCCCTGAGGCATAGGGTGCGGGCCAATAGCTCAGTATATGTGAGTTGCTCTTACATTGTTTGCAAAACTGCCTGGAGAGAGAGACTTTGAATAACTGTTTCTTACCTGTACACTGGTCCCAGTGCGTCCAGAGCTCTCTCAGAGACATTGAGGAATCCATATCAGGCAGCTAAAGGGACTTTGCTGCAGTTCAATAGTCTCCTTGGTAAAACTTAGCCAACATCGCCATCTGCTGACGTGAATGGAGAAACACACCTAATTTCTAATTTGAACAAAGAGTGCAGGGGTCGGTGGCAGAAAAAGGGCTGTAAGTGAGCACAGTTAGTATCATACCAAAATACGAGAATTGTACGGATTCAGACATACCCTGCACTCCATGGAAAAATACTTTCCAAGTATGGAGAGATCCAAGAAGTCTAAAGCTAAAGAGGATCAAGGTCAGGAGGGAAGACCCAACCAAGGCCATATAATGCCAGCTACGTCGACCCAGTCATCCCCAGTCCGCCAGTCCACCCCTCACTCCCAGGATGACACCTATGAACTAGGGCCTACAAGAGAAGGACACCTGGTCGATTATAAAAGCTTGGCGAGAGAAGTGGCACAGATTATCTCTCCGGATATACTGTACAGCTCGCACTGGCTAATACGGTCTCAAGTACACTGTCCCAATTACAAGCTGATCTCAAGGTTCAGGGACAGAAACTTGAGGAGGTGGAGGAGAGAGTCCAAACTCTGGAAGATGACAACGAGATGCATTACTCCAAAATTAAGGACCTGATACACGAAAATAGACAACTGTGGAATACCTGAATCCATCCCACAAAAAGATCTACTTTCATTGTGTGAAAAAGAACTTCCTCAGGTGCTACGGATCCAACACCTCTGCAAGGCGGAAAGAGTGCACAGACTGGGTCCAGACCGGAGGGGAATGGGGAATAGGGGTTCAAGACCAGATCGTCCCAGACAGGTGATAGTTAAATACTTGGATTTCACGGACAAAACGGCTATTATCCGGGCCTTTAAACGCTGCAAGACCCCGGTAATTCTTCGAGGTTAAAAGATACTAATCTTCGAGGACTACTCGGCTGATGTAGTTTGTAAAAGAAAGGCTTTCTCCGCAATTTGTACAGAATTGTTATTCCCGGCTATTTTGAAAATCTACTTCAGCAACGGGAACTCGTCTTCGTTTTATTCTCCAGAGGAGACTCACACTTTTCTACAACAGAGACCGTCTACGGAAAAGGACTTGTCAGAAGGGCAGTCGAGACTTCCTTCTCCGCGAATAACTTCTTCCCCAACCGCAAACACTCCGAGAGGAGGGGTAAGTTCTCTGGCAGGGAACTCATATCAACAGTCTCCTTCTAGGAGAACCTTGCTGGACATTCCTCCCTGTGAAGAAAGGGATGTTGCAGTAGGTTATACTGCAAGGTTACAGAAATACGTCTCACAGCGTTGGAAAAAAGTGGAGTCCAGATCCTTATGTTTCTCATGTTTCTGAAGTTTCTGTTCTATGTTGTTGTTAGGGTGGGGAAAAAAAGGGGAAGGGGGGGGGGGTTAAGATGAAAAGCCTCTGGGTCTCAGTCCTGCAGCGAGTTTTAGTGAATGGTATGAGCAAAGAGATTGCCCAGAGATAGTCTGGTAAGGGGTTTCAACACTGCCAGGGTAGTGGCCAGTCAGCCTCATCCCATAGAGTAATAGAAAGATGAAAGTTGTCTCTTGGAACATCAAAGGTATGAACTCCCCGTACAAAAGGAAGATGGTTTTAAGACATCTGAAGAAACTTAAAGGGGATGTAGTTCTTTTACAGGAGACTCACTTAAAGGCCGAAAATATGGGCAGAATGCAAAAAATGTGGGTGGGGGAGATGGTAGGTTCTCCAGTGCCAGACAAGAAAGCGGGAGTGATGATCCTCATAAATAAACAATCTCAATGTACAGTGGTGGCGTCAGATATAATTCAACAAGGTCGCATAATTAGGGTCACCTTAGACACCCCAGCAGGGAGAGTAAGTGTATATAATGCACCAAACAAACAGGATATGTTTTTTTTCCAGACCTTGGAATTGGCAATTCTCCAGGTCAAGGAAACGCAGCTATTAGTGGCGGGAGACTTTAATGGGGTCATGAACACGAGGGAGGACAGGCGACGGGTGAGGACGGGACAAGACAGAAGAGTTTCAAAGGAGGATCAGGCACTGCAAAAATGGGTGTCTGACTTAGGGTTGACTGACATTTGGCGGCATGGCAATCCAGAAGGAAGGGAGTACACATTTTACTCCCATCCTAAAAATGCATGGTCTAGAATTGACTACTATTTCCTCAATGATAACTTGGTGAGCAAAGGGGTGGAGTCGAAAATTCTAGATAATGTAATATCAGATCACGCCCAAATTACTCTGACACTTCAGGACACTTATATTAAAGGAACTGATATAATCTGGAGATTGCCGGGTTTTTTTCTCCAGGAGGAGGATTGTCCAGCATTGCTGAAGGGTTGGTGGAAAGAGTATGGTGAAGGGAATAGCGGTCATAGAGATAACCCCTTCTTGTTCTGGGGCGCTGCGAAAGCTTATCTGAGGGGGAAAATAATTGCGTATACTGCTAGTATTAAAAAACGAGCTAGGGAACGATTTAGAGATGCGAAATGTCTTCTAAAAGAAAGATATACCAAATTTGTGAGTACCCTGGATGAGGAGGATACAAGTAGATGGATACAAGCTAAATCAGAATTTGAAGGATGGCAAAGCAAAATTGAGAAATTTTATAGTGAGCAACAGATGGTTTCCTTTTTTAGATTCGGCAATAAATCAGGAAAACTGTTAGCAAATATGGCCAAGGGCAGAAGGAAAGCGACTATCATTCACGGGATAAAAGACGCACAGGGCAACAAACAGACTGACCCAAAACGGATAAATACGGTGTTCAAAGAGTTTTATGATACCTTATACAGGGAGGGTCAACCCATGGTGGACCACACAAAATTTCTAGAAACCCTAAAACTGCCAACATTGCCAGAGGACGAGCTGGACGACCTTAACGCCCCAATTAGGAAGGAAGAGTTAATGGCCACGATAGGAGGGATCCCGAACGGTAAAGTGCCGGGATCAGATGGAATCACAGGAGGCTTTTATAAAAATGTTGGGCCCAGAGATAGGGGAGGACCTTATACGGGTGTTTGAAAAAAATCACAGAGACTAAATCGTTAATGCCCTCGTCCAATACGGCCTATATAAATGGTCTGCATAAAGCGGGGAGGGATCCGGATTCTCCGGGGTCGTACTGCCCGATATCATTACTGAATGTTGATATTAAAATCTTTGCAAAATTGATGGCAAACAGGTTAGCGTCTTTGTTACCCAAACTAATTGGTTTTAACCAGAATGGCTTTGTTAAGGGACGTTCGGGAGTGACAAATATTCGAACTGTGTTGGCAGTACAGGATGGGCATGAGGGTAGAGGAACGGGAGCTATGTGCCCTAGCGATAGATGCCAAAAAGGCTTTTGATAGCGTGAAGTGGTCATGGTTATATTAGGTTATGTCAAAGATGAACATCCATGGTAACTTTAAAAGCTTTGTTGAGGCCATCTATAATACTCCTCAGGCAAGGGTGAACACCCCTGGATTCCTCTCAGATCCGATTAAATTGCAGAAAGTTACACGGCAGAGGTGTCCTCTCTCCCTGTTACTTTTTAACATAGCCCTTGAACCGGTTATTAGACATCTGGTTTCTTCCGATATGTCTGAGGGGATAAAAGTGGGGGCAGAGGAGGTAAAGTTCTGCTGCTTTGCTGATGACATGTTGCTCTTCATGAACTCCCCAAGGGAACATTTGGGTAAAGTTTTGGATTTCCTGGAGGGGATCGGGTCGTTAAGTGGTTATAAAATTAATACAGCTAAGAGCCAGTTACTTCTGTTTGGCCATCGGGGAGGGGAGGGTCGACTTAGGGAGAGGGTTCAAGTGGTGGATTCCCATCTGACTTATTTGGGAATTAAGCTAGGAAGGGATTTATATGCCACTGATAGAGAAAATTATTGGTGAACTAAAAAGGTGCAGCCCACTCCCACTGTCGCTGTTTGGGAGGGCGCATTGACCACTGGCGTACACTAAATCTCTCTGAAAGGGATCATACCTTCCACTCTGCGGTCCATAATAGTCATTCTAGAATTGACCTTTTTTAACACCAACAAGCATATTCCACTCTATACACAGAGCCAAGATCGAAAACATTTTGATCTCTGACCACGCCCCAGTAACATTCGACCTACCCATGCAGAACACCTCCCCACGATCTTTCAATTGGAGATTCCCTTCGTACCTAGCTCACTCAGAGGATTTTAAAAATTATCTTAAAACCCACTGGGCTAATTTCCAAGATGACAACATAGCTAAATGGGGCATAGAAGCCCAGCGGAACAAATACTTCCGATGGGGTAACAGGATTGGCTCCTTATTAGCTAAGGCAGGAAAATTAGATCAGGTTAAATCCCACATCCTCAGATTACAGGACCCAATTACACACACGCACACATCGGAACTCACACAGATCCAACGCATATTTGCACAGTACTTCTTTTACCCTTCTTTTACCCTTATGATTCCGTGGGAACTTAGTTCTTCATTAACGGGGTGAATCTGCCTAGCCTCTCTTCAGAGGCCAACCTGAACTTGGAGGCCGACATCTCAAAGGCCGAGGTTCGCCATGCGCTCGCCCGCCTCGCTCACCATAAAACCCCAGGCCCAGATGGTCTGCCCTCGGAATATTATGTTTAACTGTGTTTTTATTTCAGTTTCAAAGCGGTATAACATGGTACATGTGCAATAGAACCATATTTCAAAATTTGAGTTTAACCTTAACATATATCACTTTTACAATTACATATTATGAAGTTATAGTGTCGGATATAACAAAAAACCGCCTAGTCAAAGCCTTCTAAGATCATTGTAACTGTAAGGTACATTCGTGAAAACAACTATTTCAAGTTACAAAGTCCTGTTGCTGTATGTAACAAAATCCACTTATTTAAAACTTCTTCTAGTTGTCAATACTACAAGTTATATTCCTAAATACCACGAATGCAGTGTACAAGGTCTAAATATTATAATTAACAACAACCTTCTGTTGAGTATATCTTAAGGTCTCCTGCAGTCTAATACTGTGGGTGTGAAAAACCTTTGTGAGATTAATAACATAGACAGTATGACAAAACAACTGTATCAACAGATAAACAAAGGACATGACACATAAGGATGGGGGTAATTATCATTATTGCTGATAGGCGTGAGTTTCCAAACTCAGAGGGCATCCAGAGAGGTATCCATTTCTGTTCCATGTTTCTCTAGAGCTCTCGGGAGACCTCAAATGAATCCCACAGAGACCAAATCTCTTCGAATCCATTCCGGTTATCATTTAAGGAGGCAGTAAGTTGTTCCATTAATCTTACGTCCCTAATCCTGAGAATTAAGTCCTCCCGCGAGGGGATAGTAATACGTTTCCAAAAGGAGAATATAAGGCAGCTAGCCGCCGTTAAGATTTGTAAGATCAAACGCAACGTACTTTTTCTAATTGAAGGGAATTGCATGTTTAATAGGAAACAGACAGGTATCATGGGCAGGTTAGCTCCAGTGACATCTACAACCAACGTCTTCACTTGTCTCCAGAAATTCCCTATCAAGGGACATTCCCAGAAGATGTGAAATACTGTCGCATCTCTCCCTCCACATCTCCAGCACCTCTCTGGGATCCTAGGATTCAATTTATGTAATAGAGATGGTGTGTGATACCACAGCATAAGAATTTTAAATTGAGTTTCTTTATATAATGTACATTGAGATGTCTGATTAGCTCTCTGCCATATCACCCGCCACTCTTCGTCAGACAATT
This sequence comes from Phyllomedusa bahiana, assembly GCA_025379985.1. Classification (NCBI taxonomy): domain Eukaryota; kingdom Metazoa; phylum Chordata; class Amphibia; order Anura; family Hylidae; genus Phyllomedusa; species Phyllomedusa bahiana. The sequence continues at coordinate 3,780 of JAODAL010076666.1, read as the reverse complement.
GTTTGTCTAAAAAATGCTCCCACTTCCCCATGTAAGAGTGTCTGGGGGGTGTTTCAGGACTCGGGTTCAGTAGCATTGAGTAAATTTGGGATATCAGTCCCTTGTTCCAAAATTTACACAGTATTTCAAAATTGGTCGGTCGGGAAACCTTAGAAGTACCCAATACTGTTCTAGAGAAGTGAACAATTTGCAAGCAAGAATAATAGCTAGTATGTGGCAGCTGAAACCATTCCTGTAGTGAGTGAAATGAGAGAATTTGCATTGTGCCATGATCAACAATGTCGGCTATCCTAAAAAGCCGTTTATCATGCCAAGGCTTCATAGACATTCCCTCTAGGCTAGCAGGGAACATGGGATTAAAGAGAAAGGAGGTCATCGCAGAGGAAGGCGAGCTCAAACCAAATTTTTTGGCACATCGAATCCATATAGAGAATAGGAATATGATAGTGGGAAGTGGCCATCAAAATAGATTATAAATAATAATTTAGGAAGCACAGTCCTTTTGACCGCCGTTATTTTTTTCCGAGTAATAGATAGAGCGATAAAGCCATTTGCCTACCGTACTGCAACAACGCCCGTATCTCCTGGTAAATTTTGGGGAAGTTATGGCTATACAGGGAGGAATACGAAGTCGTCAAGTTGACCCCTAGGTACTTCAAAGAGCTTGACCTCCTATTGTAACAGTAATTACCCTTCAATATATGTAGATCCGCAGGGGGGATATTAAGTGGAAGTGCCTCTGTTTTTGCTGTGTTGATTTTAAATCCCGATAGTACATAAAATTTATTTAGTAAGGAGTGTAGGTTGGGTAGAGAAATATGTAGTGAAGTCAGTGTGAGCAATATGTCGTCAGCGAATAAAGATAATTTAAACTCTCTGCCTCGAATAACAACGCCAGTAATATCTGGGTGTAGACGTATGGCGGATGCAAGCGGCTCAGCACAAAGTACAAATAACAACGGTGACAAAGGGCAACCTTGTCGAGTCCCATTGGAAATATCTATCAAAGGGGACGTATTGTGTGGGAGTCTGATTGATGCAGTGGGGATTGAGTACAGCGCTTGAATAGCGGATAAGAAAGGGCCTGAAAATCCGAATGCTTCTAAGACTTTAAACATATAGGACCAGGTGAGTCGGTCAAACGCCTTTTCGCCGTCAAGGCTTAACAATAAAGCAGGTTTATTATAATTGTTCACCGCGTCTATCAAGTTGATAGCCCGTCTGGTGTTATCCCCCCCTGGCGGTTTAACACGAACCCTTCCTGGTCCTTGTGGATTAACTGTGGCAACCACACTGCCAATCTATTGGCTAAGATTTTAGTAAAGATTTTCAGATCAGAGTTCAATAGAGCAATTGGCCTGTAATTTCCCACTTCTAAAGGATTCCTATCAGGTTTCGGGATCAGGGATATGTATGAGTGTAAAAAGGTGGAAGGAACTTTCGTACCTTGTAGCATAGAATTATAAAGCTGGAGCTGATATGGAGAGAGTTGGGGGTTGTAAGTTTTATAATACAGATATGTGAGACCATCTGGCCCTGGCGATTTCCCATTGGGAAGAGATTTTAGGACTTCCTCTAATTCTTCTTGAGTAATAGGCTGATTAAGGGAGGTCAGTGCATCCAAGGAGAGAGTCGGAAGATTACAGGTAGATAGGAATTCTGTTAACATACGACTTCTAGCCTCTACATCTGTGGGGAGATTATCTGGGAGAGAGTAGAGCTCAGAAAAAAAAATATGGAACCTTTGGGCTATTTTATCAGGATCATAAGTGACATTACCAGTCGCATCCATTAGAGCATGAGGAGTTTGATTGGCCGCCTCTTCTCGCAATTGCTTGGCTAGCAATGTGTGGGCTTTATTACCTTTTTCATAATATCTCTGTTTGGAGTATAATAAGAGCTTTTCTGTTCTCTCATACTCCAGGGATCTCAACTGGGAATGTACATTAACTACTTGGCGTAGAATGGATCTAGATGGTGTACTCCCAAGTGTAATTTCCAATGCTCTCAATTGTGCTCGCAGACTCTCCCTACGCAAATTAGCATTCTTTTTAAGCCTACTTCCTAGGGCGATACACCACCCTCTAATCTCCGCCTTGTGTGCCTTCCTCAAGGTGGTGGGTGATGTCACCGATCCTTCGTTAGATAAAAAGTAGTTTGCGATGTGTTGGCCCAATTCTTCTCGCATTGGGGAAAATTTAATCAATCGTTCATTTAGTCGCCAGTGACAGCGTCTGGTCGGCACTTGTTTCTTTACTAAAGAAAGCATTATCGGGGCATGGTCTGACCAAGTTATGTGGCCAATCTCTGCCTTCTCCATCCATCTTAGCGCTGATATGTTACCTAAAAAATAATCAATGCATAAATGGGAGTTATGGGAAGGAGAGAAATAGGTATATGACTTATCTACTGGATGGGCAATTCTCCATAAATCGTACAACCTATATCTCCGAACCACTCTACGAAAGGCCTTGGACAGGGCAGCATTTGAGGTATCACCTACCTTAGTCCCTATCCGTAGTCTATCTACTTTATCAGAGAAGGCTACATTGAAATCACCTCCTACTATTACCATGGAAGGCAAGCAGGATTGTAACTTCTGAAGAACTCTGTTAAGAAATCGTATTTGGGCTTGATTTGGAGCATACAGATTGCACAATGTAAGCGGAGCCCCTAAGTACGTGCCCCTCAAAATAACATACCTCCCCTGCGGATCAGTTATAGAATCTGTAACTTGGTATGGGCATGTACGGGATAAGAGTATGGCCACACCTGCTTTTTTTTTGTTATCCATAGAAGAAACATAAGTAATTGGGTAGATACCTTTCGCAAATGCAAAAATTCACTCCTTGTTGAAATGAGTCTCCTGAATGAAGGCTATATCAGCCCCAGAGGTCTTCAATTCAGTCAGCAATAGACGTCTCTTGGTAACAGATTGAGGCCTTTAGCGTTGACAGAGACTAGCTTAACCATATCTGCATGTGTAGAAGTGGGTTAGCATATAAATACATATCATAATGTTGTTTGCTACAAAGGTGTGAAACATTAGGAAGGGTAAAGACAAGACAACAAAAGAACATTTATCAAACATGAACCAGTTTACAATTCTATAGTAAATAGACAAAGAGAATACCATAGTGTGTTGATACCCAGGTTAGGAACCCTGGGATAGAGGAAAGGGTAGACACCACGATATGATCGGTGGAGTGCCTAAGAAATGGAGACTGTCATCAATCGTCTCCGTGAGATCCCACAGAAAAAGAATAAACAAGATAAAAAAGGATCTCATAGCCGGTACATCATCCATCAGGGAAAAAGTATGAAGCACCGTGATGACCTTTCTTGAGGCCTAGAACCACAAAAACTTTTGGGGAGGTCCCTCCCCATATTAAGCAGGATGCCGGAATCTGGAACCAGAGGAAGGGATGGTGGTGGTATTAGGGGAGGACAGGGGGAAGGCAGGAGGGGGGGGGGAAAGGAGGGGGGTTTAGAGCTCCTTTGTTCCGCTAGTCCGACATCCTTGTGATATTGGGGGCTGTATTATTTATGTAAATATTTGAAATATCGAATCTCAGTTAAGGGAGAATACACTGTGTGAAGTGTAAGTTTAGAGATACGGAGATATTATTCAAAACAATAGATATACTCAAGTCTTTCCTGAAGAACTGGAACCCGGTGAGAATCCCCCAGATCTTGGAGACGAGTGCGTTTTTTCTGCTGGGCCCGGGTTTCCAGATCGGTTTTGCGGAGGAGGAGATGGAAGGAAGTTCCCAATCTTGA
>JAODAL010076665.1:0-13547 GCA_025379985.1 Phyllomedusa bahiana | reverse complement strand
GCGTGTTACAAGGCAGTTTTTTAAGCTACACAACAAGAGAAAATATTGTAATTAACCTTCGGTTGTGAATTATGCTACAGGAAAAGTTTATTTTTTGGCGGTGAAAAAGACGGTTTCTTTTAGTCACCACAGCAGCTAAACAACGCTTAATTAACCCCTGGATATAAATTGCGCAAAAAAATTGAGCAGCCAAAAATGAAGTGGTATTTGTATTGTAAAAACGCTGTTTCTTTAAATAAATACAACAGGAACAGGCTTAGATCCCCCGTGGATATTCAATGTGCTGTGAGCAGATAGCATTAAAATGTACATGCAGCTGCACTGGACGCACACTGGACTTCAGATCCAATACCCCAAAAAATCAGAAATAGAACATTAAGAGAAGCAGTCTCTGAGACAAGCTGAGACACCCCCCAAAAATCGTTGTATAGAAATCAGTTCTTCAGTAATAGCTATTAAAAGCAGCTGCGGCAGCACCTTCCCTAATCAGTACAGTGAGAGGAGTGTGAGCTGCCAGCGTCGCGCCCGGACTTATATAGTGCGGTGACGTCACAGAATCCCGCCGGTCTCTGATTGGCTTCATCTCTACACATGTCATTAAGGCTATGCCCTTCTTCCTCCCAGAGTACTTTGCTCCATGTAACGCCATGTGCTCGCAGCCATTTTATCAATGAAAAGCACACTTCGTTCACCCGAAGTACCCCAAAGTACCAAAGTTTTCCTGAAATTCTAAACAAATTCCACTTCATTAGAATCAATTCGCCCATCTCTAGTCAGGGGTATGCAGGCAGTGAAAGAAGCTTTGAGCCAATCAGAATATTCAGATGAATGTATAGATTATTCTTACTGAAAATTACTTTCTATTTCCAGATATTTTTTACGTTCAAAGGAAGGGGACAGCCATGGGTTCCAATTTGGCACCCAGTTATGCAAACATAGTTATGTCCCATTTGGAAGAGAAGTTCCTCTATGTGTCGCCCCAATTCATACATGTTTTGAGGTGGTGGCGATACATAGATGTTATTTTTGTACTTTGGACAGGGTCCCAGTCTCAACTTCAAGAATTATTTTTCTTTATTAATACTCTAGATGAGGACATCAAATTTACTATGGTGTCCTCAATGGAGTCTTTACACTTTTTGGACACCATGGTCTACAGGAAAGAGGATGAGTTATATACAGATATTTTTGTTAAGCCTACTGATCGTAATAATCATGTGAGATTTGATAGTTAACATCCAAATGCACTGTTGGATAATGTACCATACAGTCAATTATTGAGAGTAAAACGCATTGTACAAGACCCTGTTTGGTTAAGCGAACGCATGACGGGGCTGCCATAGAAGTTTAATAAATAAGCATAAATTAAGGGTTGAGGAATTTGAGAGGGATGACCTCATTAAGCCCAAAAAAGATATTAATTGTGAACCAAGGTTAACATTTGTGACATCATATTCCCATGGAAGTAATAAAATTAGGGACATTATATAAGGAATATACTACGTGGAAATCCCTAAAGAAGCATTTATGCTATCTATCTTACATATATAAGGAATGGCACATCTTAGTTGATACTTTAGGATATATTCTGGAATTAAAATCATTTCCTCGCATGGCATAACGTAAATCTAAAAATCTTAAAGATCGTCTAGTTAAATCGGATGTCGGTTCTATTAAGACAGGATAGCAATTGAGATTTTGTCCCCTTCGGAATGGGTGTTTCCCATGTTTAAGATGTGGGAATTGTAAACATTTGTTAAAAGGAAACAAATTTGTACATCCATCAATAGGGTTTACTTATGAAATTCAACATTATTTGACGTGTTCTTCTAATTTTGTAGTATATGTATTACAATGTCCATGCAAATTGTTATATGTTGGTGAGACCATAACAGAGTGTTATACTCGTATTAATAAACACAAATCCACTATTAGAACAGGAAGGATGGATCTACCCATTTCAAAAAATTTTGTTGAACATGAACATAAGATTACTGATTTTAAAATTTTCTATTATTTATCATGTTCCTAAACTTAGGAGAGGGGGAGATCGTCAACTTTGTCTTAAGAGGAAAGAATTGGATGGATTTCCAAACTTAAAACACTGTATCCTAATGGATTGAATTTAGAATTTAAAATGTTACCCTCAATGAGTTAGTTCTTGTTTGAATTTTTCTCGCGTACCTTCTTCACTATATGGAAATATTAATATAGTGTTGGATTATTTTTGTAATTTTTATTTCGATTTTTTTAGATGGACCTTGAATAAGGAAGATTATTTTGTAATGATACCTTATATGAATAAGTTGGATAACCTACGACGAATATCTTCCCGATCTGCATTTTTTTTTAAAAAGGACAATCTTATTCAGACTGAGAGAAATTCTTAGGATGCCTGTATTGCAGCCAAAATATTTATGCATATTCACTTGGATCAACCTCCTTTTGCGCTGTTATGTTGCATAAAATTGTGCCCTCTAGAGTTACAGTTCTGTTACATATCCTGGGGTTTGCGACTTATGCTGCTATTCCCAGATGTATTGTACACCAATATTTTGATGCACTCCCTGGGCATACTAGGGATGAGCATCATCTTATGGTGGAGGACTGTATTTTGAGGTTAATGGAGAGTTTATTCCATTAAGTTTTAATGCTGTATAGTTATATGTGTTTACCAGATAATAAGATGGCATCCATGCATGCTTTTTGGTTCGGCGCTTGCGCAGCCCTCGATGTGTTATCCTCCATTACTTAGTTTGATATGCGCGAAATCTCCCAATATGTGTCCTTTAAACATGCGCAGTAGAGGGAAGGGAACGCCGAGGTTGGTCCACGAGCGGTGTTTAATCACATAGTTCACTATTAGGCTATGTTCACACGGCAATAACTGCGGGACATATTTCGCCCCGCAATTACGCCGTGTATACGGGGGTGGGGCGGGGAGGGCGGCAGCCTCCCGGTCCCATAGACATGCATTATTCTCGGCACATATACGCCGGGAATAATTGACATGTCACTTCTCTCCCCACTCGCCGTATTGTGCGAGCGGGGACAGGAGACGTAATCCATAGTTCTCTATGAGAACTGTGGATTACCGTAATGACTGGGACGAATCTCGCCCCGTATTTCGCGCATTACGGCGCGAAATACGGGGCGAGATATGTTCCATTTTAAGCCGTGTGAACATAGCCTTAAGGTATATTTATTATAATATTATTTGCATAGGGATTTTTTATATGGATCTCAAATACATTGTAACACACTACATTTATATTCACTATTTTGATGATGGTTTACAAATTTTGTATTCATTGTAACACAGCATATTTATATTCACTCATTGTTTGATTTACATAGATGCTTTGAATTATGTAATTATCTCACTTGCATTTAAATGCTTTGCCTACACTATATTGTTGCTTGAAAAGGCTCACTGTGGATGGAAACGTTGCACACTTGGGTAAAATAAACCGCTTGAATTTGGGATGTGCTGTCCGAACTTCTTTTTTGCATGAAGGACAAAGTAGTCATTCTACAAAATGACCTTTTATACTTATCTATTCCCTACTTCTCATGTTTGTCATGGTTCAAAGGTGTGTTCTGGCAGTTCAAAATGCTTCGTTCGTCTTTTGAGGCATGATGAACAACAGAAGAAAAGAATCATGCTTACTTCCTGGCTATCCCTGAAGAAAGAACTTGCTGTTTTGAAACGCGTTGGATATTTGGTAGCTTGTAGATTCCCATAGTGAAGGTGATGTCATCGCTAATTTTGCCAGCAAAAGACACGGACGCTACCGGCTGGAGCACCCATACATCGTCACACTGGTGCAAGGGAGAACATAATAAGGTTGGACTGCATAAACACAGAACTTCAAAGATATAATTAACAGCCAGCAGGAGTGTTTATCCACTTAGAAGGTTGCAGTATGGATTCTTGCTAAATGAGAACATACATTTTTGAATAGCCAAATTGTTGCTATTTTAATAGGTTTGTATATTGGTACTATTTTTATAGGTGTGTGAATTTATATTGGTGCTACTTTGGCAGTATTTTCTAGTGTCACTATAGAGCACAGTGGTGTATCTATTAGTGTGTCCACTTCCTGGATTCTGATGACAGGCAAACAAGCATTTTGAACTTCTGAAACACCACTTTAAGTTGTCCTCTGTATCCATGATACTTCTTAAATAGATTAATCAGGGAATGGTTTTCAAAGGTTCTGGCTTAAAGACAGTGATTTTCTTTTTGTAGCATTGGGGAAGCTTTAATCCAAGATTAAGAATCTTAGTTGCTGAATCCACCTTTGTATCCCCTCATTGTGTGTCACAGCTCAAAAGAGGTAATGTTCTTCATTAGGTAGACACACCATGAAGGTGTGGGGAAACTTACAAACCATGAAGAAATAGGACTCCTGTGCCACCTGTTGGATGTAACATGCCTCATATCTGAATCACCAGCCCTTGAGACATGATTACGGGAATAAAGCCAGTACCCAAGACAGTACCCATCTAAAAAAAGCTGTTTCAGGGTTTCTGTTCCTCCTCAGTGCAAAGTAAAATATTGGCTTTCTGGATTAGAGCCTCTAGGGATAGCTTAAAAGGGGTAATGTTCCTCATTAAGGAGAGACGCCAAGAAGGTCTGTGGAGACTTGCCAGCCAGGAATGCTGTACACGAAAGCTAATTAAGTTAAAGGGAAAAGAGATAGAGCCATCTTTTGGTTGAAATTCCTCAAGTTATAGTCAACTCACCGAGCCTTTAGGCATGATTGGGAGAATAAAATAATTTTCCTTTGAGCTTGTTTGTGATACTTTCACTGTCTCTGACTCTCTTCTACCATTTCTACTGTACTCTCAGAACATGGCTCAAATGCATCCACTGTTTTCTACCTTACCACAATTGCATCATCTATTGACTCTTTTGTCACTCCTCTCACACACAACAGAATTTGTCAAAGCTATAGATAACCTTGGTAAACCAAGGTGACAAAAACAACTGAGGTAAAATTTCAGAGTTACAGTGCAGTGCTCGAACAAAATTCACTCTGCAGAAAATTTTAAGGGTTTGTCCCCATGGCAAGAGCTTTGGAAGGCTTTACAGATGGTTTTCGGTTTTGAAAACCTTCTGTAAACCATCTGTCAACCCCTAGAATGGACCTCTATGGAAAACCCGTGCAGTGGTCCCCACTGCACGGATTTTCCACCAGTTGGTTTTTTAGACCGCCGGCAGTCCGAAAAACATTGGTCATGTTCATTCTTCCGCCCAGTTTTTGGGTGAAATATGAACAACTCAATGCAAGGGGGGAGGTCTTTACTCCACAACCAGTGGAGAAAAGCCGTCCCCCGGTGGCTGTGTGCATGGTTGCAAAACAGAGCAATAATCCGACCGATACTTGCTCTATGCCGTGGGGACATGCCCTAAGGGTATGTTCACACTGCGTTTTGGGTCTGTGTGAACATACGATTTTAGATGCATTCTGTGTCTTAGGATGGCTAGACGCATACTGCTGTCTCTTGGCAACTATCAGTGGCAAGTGCTGGCGCGATGAGTGGCAAGGAGCAGGAGCTGGACCGGTAGTTGATGGGAAAGACAGACAACTCCCTCCGGCAGAGGTGGTGGAGCCTTGACTGCCTGAAATGTGAGGCGTACCACTGCGTGCTTCTGCTGCGGCAGGATGGACCAGCACATTTGAGACACATTTATCCCAGGTCACTGTATGGTGATGCTGCATATGCTGACGCAGGGCTGTGGTGCCAAAGTTAGGTCCCTGGCCACGCTTTACTTTCTGCCCACAGATACTACATATATAGCTATGTTCGCCTTCTCTGGTGTCTTGGCAAAAAAAAACTGCCACACCGCTGGTGATTTTACCACCAATGCTCCGCACTGACTGCCTGTTACCGCTGCTGCCTCGGTGAGCCCCTGTGCCGCTACTTTCTGGGACCTGCAAAGTGGGTGGTCTACATCGTGGCCTTTTGGCTTCTGACCTTGCACTGCTGCCACCCTACTCTTCTCTCGATGATGATTATGAAGCCCTTGCTTCCAGGGCCAGGACGATGGGCAGTCGAAGGTAGGCGACCGCCTAGGGCACCACTTCATCCCAGGCAGAAAAGGGGCGCAAGGCATGGTGTGGGCTGAGTTTTCCATTTGGGGGGCACTTTATGCCTTGTTTAACTAGGACACCAGAATACCTTGTCCCAGCCTTGCTTGCTTCACCCAGCTACAAAGTGCGATCGGCTACATCAATTAGTGTCTCGCTGTACAGAACCTGACCACTCGCAACATAACCTCCCATGCCACTCTCCTCATCACTACTTGCCTGCTTCTTCAAGAAGCAGCAAATGTCTTCCTCACCTCTTTGCTGCCCACTGTACTCAAAAATTTCGTCCTCGCTGTATAGTGGGGCAGAGCCCACAGCACATAGTAGTTCTCTGGCTGTGGGAACCGAATGGAACAGAGTAGGGTTGAGGACAGGTGAGGGCCCCTGACTTGCTCCCGGGCAATGCCAACTAATGGTTGTGTCTTACGGACACACCGACTCTTTGCCGGGGTTGTCAGATGTCATCTGGGAGAAAATGGATATCCTAGTCAACCATTCAAAACCGTTGGTTTGGTGGTCAACACATGGCCGCTAGATGACACTGGAAGCTCTGGCCTCACAGAATGACCCCTTCTGTGACGTCCTCTTACTGTGTTGTGACATGTGCCTGCTCCAGGAACCTACTATTGCGTTCTTTGATGCTATAGTAGGATCTTGGCCCTCAGCTCGGTTCTTACAAGCTGGTGCTGACATTACCTTGTCAGGTAACGTTCCCACTTCAGTTAGCTGGTCAATTTTGCCCCTGTCACTGCCCAGGGAAGTGAAGTATGAAGCGATTCTAAGAATGACGCTTGTCATCTGCATGTCATACTAAAACACAGCATTGTATCAAGATCAAACCATGCTCCCCATGCATATTTGAGCATGGCACAATGTTATACAACACTCTACAGGCTCTCCGCAGCCAGGAAATAGCGATTTGCCGTGAATAAATAAGGGTCGAAACCAGGGGCGTTGCTAGGGTCCTAAAACATCCGGGGCTCGGGCCCTTTGTGTTTTCTGGGTAGGGCTGGGTTCACACGACATTTTTCGCGCCTCATTGTGAACTGCGGATGTTTTTTTACAGAGAAAAACCTTCTGTTCCTGTCACTAATTTTCTGCACATCCCACACAGATCCCGTCCATCTCCTCAGCAGTCACTGTACAGTAAAAATCACCAATGACAAATTACTTTTTCAGAACGTCTCACCTTCATATGACAATACCCCTAAACAGTCACCAAAACATCCACCTACACATGGAGCAAATCTACCTGACAAGTGATTGTTACTAAAACCCTCCTACAAAACCAAGACCCCAAACTATTACTACTTAAGGCTCAAATAATCCTGCCAGACCCTGACCGAACGCAACCTCCACATGTGACTATCCACTGCACACAGGCCCTAGAGACATATACTACCGCCATACAGTGACCATATAGTGGTAGATACTAGTTGTATGTAGACGCTCTGCAGACATATAAGTGATTACACTGCAGTTACATTTAGTGACTCACCGGAGACGTCTTTTCTGATCAGCGTCGTTCACTTTCCCTTTTCTTCTCCATCCGGTTCACACCTTCATGCTGATTGCTCCCGGCCAAGACTCGTCCCTGAGGATTTGGACACAAATATCTTAGAATCCTCACATTTCCAGCAACTCCTTAATTATAGTAGTAGCAGTCCCCTCAGTTAGGTATATTAGGGGCTCTGAAGCATTATATGGGGCCACAGGCAGATATATGGGCCACAGGGCAGATTTATAGGGCCACAGGCACGTATATAGGGGCCACAGGCAGGTATATGGGGCCACAGGCAGTATATAGGGGGGCACAGGCAGTATATGGGGCCACAGGCAGTATATGGGGGCACTGAGGCAGAATATAGGGGCCCAAAGAAGGTATATAGGGGCACTGAGGCAGAATATGGGGTCACTGAGGCAGTATATGGGGTCACTGAGGCAGTATATGGGGGCCACAGGCAGGTATATAGGGACACAGGCAGTATATGGGGGCCACAGGCAGGTATATAGGGACACAGGCAGTATATGGGGGCCACAGGCAGGTATATAGGTGCACAGGCAGCATATGGTGGCCACAGGCAGGCATATGGTGGCCACAGGCAGGCGTATGGGGGCCACAGGCAGGCATATGGGGGCCACAGGCACCAAATGGGAGCCACAGGCAGGGATATGGGAGCCACAGGCAGGGATATGGGGGCCACAGGCAGGGATATGGGAGCCACAGGCAGGGATATGGGGGCCACAGGCAGTATATGTGGGCCACAGGCAGGGATATGGGGGCCACAGAGAGGGATATGGGGGCCACAGGCAGGCATTATAGGGGCACAGACAGGGATATGGGGGCCACAGGCAGGGATATGGGGGCCACAGGCAGGGATATGGGGCCACAGGCAGTATATGGGGGCCACAGGCAGGTATATAGGGGCAACAGGCAGTATATAGGGGTCACAGGCAGGGATATGGGGGCCACAGGCAGGGATATGGGGGCCACAGGCAGGCGTATGGGGGCCACAGGCAGGCATTATAGGGGCACAAGCAGCATATGGGGGCACTGAGACAGGTAAACGCGTTAAAAATAACAACATTAATACTCACCTTAACTCCCCCGGCGAGCGCGCTCCGTCCTCTTCAGCCCGCGCTCCTCCGGCAGCTCCTCGGGCGCACGGCCTATGACGCGCTGTGCGCCCGAGGACAGGCAGCGTCGCGATGACATCACATCATCGCGACGCTGCCGGCTGAGGCACACGGGGCCGCGGCGGGTCCTCAGCGCTGTGAGGACCCGGCGGCCCCGCTGTGTCGGACCTGCGGGTCCGACACTGTCTGCGGGGCAGGGAGCGCTCGCTCTCTGCTCCGCAGAAGCCCTCAGCTGAGTGTGCGTCCAGCGGACGCACATGCAGCTGAAGGGCCAGTCGGTGCTCCAGGCCCAGGGCAGAGGCCTGGAGCCCGGGAGACTCGGGGCACAGGTGTTTTATTCGGGGCCCGAGCCCCGAATTAAACAGCCTAGCGACGCCCCTGGTCGAAACTATTTTTGCGGAAAAATTCGGCCAATCTGGCTAATCGAATTTTTGAGAAGTTTGCCCATCTTTTTAAAATATTTTTATCATTTGAAAAATTTAACACGGGGGCTGTCCCAGGCAAAAATTTTTTCATCAGGGCAGTAAAGAAATCCCCCCCCACTTTAACATGTTAAGCCACTATGCAACACAGTGATCCCCATAACCGACCCAGAAATACATAAAAATTTACAAAAATAAAGTCTACAGTTCCAAATAACCTGCTCCCAAAAAACCCCAAACCCCAAGCAAATAATCCCAAATGTCCTAATAAGATCACTCATCACCAGCACAGTGTCTGAATAATACAACCACACCACGATCACATATAATCACCACAAAGTGAATGAATAATAACACCACACAATGACCTTTATCACCACCACACAGTGACTGAAAAATAACACCACACCATGAAAATAACACCACACAAAGAAGTCTGGGGAAAAAAGGGGTGTACCCAAAATGACATGTGAGAGATAACCCCAATCAGGGGCCCGGGGGGGTTTTCCGGGACGTCCCCGCACTAAAATAAGCCCGGGACCGACGCGGGAAATTCATTTTTTTTTTGGGCTCTCACTGTCCCTTCTGAAGCGGGCTGATGCTGCGCTGAGATCTCACATTTTAAAGAACTAACTTTTATACAGCGTTTTTTGGGGGGGTTTTTCACAGTTTTGTTCAGGGGACTGCTTCTCAAATTTTTGGTTTTTGTGGGGTTTTTGGGGAATTTGGGAAGAAAAAGTTTTCTTCCAATTCAGCTGCATATACATTTTAATGAAATCGGGCTGGGTTTTTGAGCACTTTTGAATATTAAAGGGGTTATCTAACCCTTTTTGCTTTTTGTTTTCATTTTAAAGGGAAACAGTGTTTTTTTTTTTCCCCAAATACCCCCTTAATTTTTTTTTTCCCTCTTTTTCTTTTGCGCAATTTAATCCAGGGGTTTTAAGGGGTTTTTTTTTGTGTTGTGGCCTCAAAAAGAAACTTTTTTTTTCCCAATTCCCCAAAGAAAAATTTTTGGCTTTAAAAACCCAAAAAAAAAATTCATATGGGAAAGGTAATTACATTTTTTCTTTGCTGTGCTCCAAAAAATTTACACGCTTTTTAAAAAACACGCTAAAAAAGCGGAATTTTTTTTGGGCGGGCACATTTTTTTGCGAAATTTTTCACCCAAGGGGTTGGATTTAAGAATTTTTTCGGGCATTTGTACTCAGTAAAAAAAATTTTGGGTTTTTCAACCCAAACAAAAAATTTTGGTGTAGATAATTCATATCCAAAGGTTTTTAATTTTAAACCCTTTTGTTTGTGCTTTTATATTCAGAAAGGATACAAGTTTTTTAAACGGCACATAAGAGAAAATTTTTTCCCTGCCCATTTGGGAAACCCCAATTTAAAACCAAAAGGGTTTTCCCCAAGTTTGTTATGGGTTTCATTTTGGGGTCAAATACCGAGTGGTGTTTTATATATACAGATATCTTCATTAAAAAGAGTCTGGGACGTTTTAGAAAAACGTATGTCAGGGAAAATTGGTGGCAGGCTCTTCTCATGCGGGGTGGGAGGGCACAAACATTTTCCCGGTGAGGCCCAGGGGCCCCCAGCACAGGGAAGGGGACGTCGCAGCAGGGGGCAAACCCGGGGAGGCCAAACTGCCGTGTCATCTTTGCGGGCCCTGGGGTTGTTCAGCAACCCCTGGTCCTTGATTTGGGGTTTACTAGGCATCCATTCCTCCCAGATGACATCGAAAAACCCCCCGGGGAAAAAGTCGGTGGGAAGTCAGACACAACCCCTTTGTTTTGGGATGGCCCCCGGAAAAAGGGGGCAGCGGCCCTCACCTGTCCTCAACCCGCCACTGTCCCATCCGGGTTTCCCCCAGCCAGAGATTACTATGTGGTCTGGGCCCGCGCCACTATACAGCGAAGGGACGAAAAATTTTGAGGCCCGTCAGCAAACTACTTGGGGAAAGAAGGGGTGGGGCAGACCCCTCCTGCTTTTGCAATTTGATGTGGGGAGTGGATGGGAGGTTTTTTTTACGAGCGGGAAAACCCCTGCAAACCAAGACCCTTGGGGGAGGACAAACAGTGAAAACAAACCTTTATGAAGTTAAAAGGGGGGGTTCGAATCCAGTTTTTGCATTACCCCCCGTTTGTTCAAAAGCAGCGTTTTGGAACTTGAAACCCGAAGGAGACCATAACCCACAGGGAATGTTTTTTGATGCTTATTTTGCATTTGTGCCAAATTTTTGGTTTAAAATTTAGTACAAAAAATGAAAAAGGGGCAGAAAAAAAAAAGAAGCAAAAGCAAAAAGCTGGGAAAAATGGCATTGTATGAAAAAGGGGGGCCCCCCCCCTGTTAAAAGGTGGAAAAAGGGGGGGCCCTTCCCTGTTAATGGTGAAAAAAGGGGGGCCCCCCCCGTTAACGGTGGAAAAAAAGGGGGGCCCTCCCCCGTTAACGGGAAAAAAGGGGAGGCCCTCCCCCGTTAACGGTTTGGGAAAAAGGGGGGGGCCCTCCCCCGTTACCTGTTTATCAATTTCCTCCGGGTTTAAAAAATTTCCACCTGTTAAAATATTTATTCCCGTTCATCAATTTCCCCCCGTTAATAATTTCCCCTTAAAATATTTATTCCTGTTCATCAATTTCCCCCCCGTTAATATATTTATTTCCCGTTTTTGCCCAATTTTTTCCCCCGTTCATTTAAAAATTTCCCCCGTTAAATATTTATTCCTGTTTTACAATTTCCCCCTGTTTTATCGTTCCCCTTACCCCCCCATTTCTGCTACGTTTACCTGACCTCGAATCTCCGCCCCCTGCCCTGAACTGTTGGCCTGACCTTTTGGGCTACGAGTTTCGTCTTACATTCGGTACCTAACGCCTCGGGTGCCACCGTAAAAACTAGCGCACCAGGGGTTAAACGACCTTTAGCAAGTCCCTCCCGCTTTGGGCGGGCTCGGTGAAAAAACCCGGGGCCTACTTAGATCCCCCTCCCCGGTGGGGGCTATTTGGACGCTTGCGGGGGTTCCAGTGGGTCCACTACCCCCTGTCCGTGAAAAACATTTAAAACGTGGAATGAAGTTATTCTCCCGTTTGTCCTGGGGGGGCGACAAATTAAAGCATGTCCCCATTTAAAGGGGGCCCAGAAAACGGCAAAGGGGTCAGCATGAGTCCACTGGCCAACATTAAAAATTTCACAGGGGGGGTACTCCTGTCCCCCTAGGAACATCAATAAACCATTAATAGCCTTTCTCTGTTCATAGAGTCATTCCAACATATGAGGCGGGAAATTTCCCTCCTTTTGGAAATGTCAACATATCAGCCTATTTTTGGGGAGGCCGTGGGCCGCTGCAGCTTAAGGAGGGGGTGATTGGTGGTGTAAGCAAACTGCTAAGGTGCATGCAAAGTTTCCTGGCCCTTTTTTAGAATGTCTTGCAGATGGGTGTAAGACTTGAAAAAACCTGATTGAGCATTTCCCCTTCCCTTTTTGTGACTTCGTTCGCCAGGGGAATCATCCTGCCCACTTGGATCATCAAAAATCATTAATGGCCTTTTTCTGTTCAATAATTTCCCCCTGTTAATTATTTTATTCTTGTTCATCAATTTCCCCCTGTTATTTTTTTATTCTTTGTTCATCAATTTCCCCCTGTTTAAAATGTCCCCTGTTAATATATTTTTCCTGCTCATCAATGTCCCCCCCGTTCATAGTTCCTGTTTCCCATGTACCCGACCTTTCTGCTACGTTACCCGACCTCGAATCTCCAACGCCTGCCCTGACCTGTTGGCCTGACCTTTGACTACGAGTTTCATCTTACGATTCTGTACCT
The DNA here is from genome assembly GCA_025379985.1 of Phyllomedusa bahiana. Taxonomy (NCBI): domain Eukaryota; kingdom Metazoa; phylum Chordata; class Amphibia; order Anura; family Hylidae; genus Phyllomedusa; species Phyllomedusa bahiana. Next base: position 581 of record JAODAL010076665.1, on the reverse strand, counting down.
CACTGCGCCTCGGCTGCCACCTCAAGATAGTCGCGCCAGGGTAAACCGACTGGTAGGAATCCCGCCGCAGAAAGTCCCTCCTGCCTTGCGGCGGGCTCTGGTGGAAACCAGGGCCTACTTAGACCCCGCTCCTGGCGTGGCCACTACCCCCCGCTTGCGGTGGTCCAGAGGAGCCACTACCCCTGTCGTTACAATGGCTGAAGTGAATGCCAAGTTTCCTGGCCAGTTTTTTGAATGGTGCAGAGTCCAAACCCCTTGAAAAAGGAGGACTGCAGTACCACCAAATTGGACAGGAGTATGGTCCGCTTCTGCACTTAGGGGTAGCTAGATCAAACTGCTTTCTCTTGGCAATCGTTCGGTGAACGACTGCTGGCACCATTAAGTGCCGAGGAGCAGGAGTATCTGGACCGGTAGATGATGTAATAGACAGGGAGTGTTTCTTCGGCAGAGGTGGTTGAAAGCCCTTTTACTGCCTGAAATGGGAGGCGTGCCACTGGGTGCTACAGCTGTTGGGAAGATGGATCACCACTAGTGTTTGAGCGATTAGTTGACCCCGCTTGGGGCCAAATTTTTTTGACAAA
>JAODAL010076664.1:0-13547 GCA_025379985.1 Phyllomedusa bahiana | reverse complement strand
GTCCCCAATTCTTTGGCGAAATTTTCCATAAAGGGGTTAATTTAAGCGTTTTTTTTAAGTGTGGTGATCCCAAGCCCCCGCATTTTCACCGCCAAAATATATACATTTTTCTGTACCCCAAATTTCAAAAGCAAGGGTTAATTACAATTTTTTTTCTTGTTGTGTGGCTTTTAAAAACCCGCATTGAAACCCCGCTCAAAGCTACTAGTTTTTTGGGGGGGCTCAATTGTTTGGCGCAATTTCCCATCCGGGGGTTTAATTAAAGCGTTTTTTTTTCAGTTTGGGGGTTGTGCCCCAAGAAAATCCAGTTTTTAAAGAAAAAAATATTTACTTTTTTTCCTGTAGCCTAATTCACAAGCAATGGTTAATTACAATTTTATATCTTGTTGTGTGGCGTCAAAAAACCGCTTTTGTAACACGTTTACAAAGCAAAAAAGTTTGTGGTGGTCAATTCTTTGGGAAATTTTTCACCCGGGTTTTTAAATTTTTGCGTTTTTTTTTCAGTGTGGTGCCCCAAAAAAACCGTCATTTTCCCCGCCCAAAATATATACTTTTTTCCCTTGTAGCCCTAATTCAAAAGCAAAGTTTAAAATTTACTTTTTTATCCTTGTTGTGTGGCGTAAAAAACACCGCATTTTTCCCCGCTACAAAAGTCATATTTTTGTGGTGGCTCATTCCCTTTTGGTGCAGTTTAACCCAGGGGTTAATTAAGCTTTGTTTCCCAGTTGTTCTCAGTAAAAGAAAAATTTTGTTTTTTTACCCCCCCAGAAGAAATTTGTAGCAGCAGCCCCCAAAAGGGGTTGGCATGCCATTGCAGCCGCCCAAGGGCTCCCCCAAACCTCTGCAGAAGGGAGCTGTTTTCTTTGACATTTTCCCGGCCCGATGCTCCTGTTTCCTCGCAAATCCTGGCGCCACCCAGTCTTTCAGTGAGGCGATTGCAAAGGAAAACAGTATGCGTCAAACCTTCCTAAGGTGAAACCCAGTTTGCCCGGTGCCCCTGCCCAAGTTGTTTTGGTCCCTGCAGTCCCCCCCTTTCCAAAAATGGTGGACTTGCCCCGTTTTCAGAGAACTAATGGCTTTTTGAGAGCGAGATGGAGAGTTCCAAGCCTTTAATTTCTTTTCCAAAAAGGAAGAAAACCGACTTATAAATTGTAAAACAAAAAGGTGGGAGTCCTTGAGCTTATCGGTTTGTTCCCAAGGGTGCCGGCAGCGCGGCCGTTGGGCCTTTTTAATTTCCCGGTCGGGCCAGAACCTGCCTTTAGGCCCCACTGGGGGAATTTTGCTTCCGGCCCGGCCCCCAAAACCCAAACTTGGACAGGAGGACCCCGTTTCCCTCCTCCACGTTGTCAAACGGCGGTTCCTGCGCCAATGTCCGCTTCCTCCCCCAACCCCCACCATTCACCCTCCCCCAAAAGGTATGCTCCTTTATCCCACTGTGTGGGGGCCACCGGGTGTCACGCGTTCTACACCTGGCTTCCCTCGGCCCGGAAACAAAGTCACACGGGGGAAGGAAAGGGCTCCGGTCTTTGCAGTTTGAAAATCGAGGGTGTGGTTTTTCCCCGCCCCAACTGATTTCGGAAACCATGGTGCGGGACAATGGGAGGATCTTGGTGCCCGCGCTGCACGGGGGGGAAATGGTCAATGCCCCCCTTTGCGGGCCCGAGTGTTTTTTTGGGTTTTGTAAAAAGGGTTTCCTTAAAGGTTTTTTCCCCACGTTTTTCAAAACCATTCTGATAAAGGGGCCGGGAAAACTTTTCCCATGCCCCTTTTATCCATTCGTAAAAAGCCGGGAACACCCTCCTCGAGTTTGCAGCGGCCCAGAAGGGCCCTCCCCAAACACTCTGATTTTGCGATGTTTCCCCCCTTTGGGAAAATTCCCCACCCTGCACATGTTGGCCCGCCCTGTATGAACAGAAAAAAGGGCCCAATTAAACCTTTTTTTTGTAGATCCAGCGGGACACAAAGTACCCCCCTTTGTGTTACTTTATGAGTCAAGGGGGCACTCATGGGGGAACCCCTGCCTTTTTGTTGGGGCCCCATTCGAGGGGGGAAAACGTTTTTTGTCAGTCCCCGGGGATCCCGGGATAAATAAACGTCTTTTCCCTGTTTTAATGTCCTGGAAAACAAATGCTAAAAAAATCTGTCGGGGCCCGGGGGAACTGGAGAGTGGCGACAAACATTTTCGCGGCCCATGATTTCCGGTGGGGACTAAAAATGGAGGAGAGGGGAAAAGGAGGCCCTTTTGGGAAAGCAAAAGAAATTGTTGGTGAAATGAGTGGATTTTTACCCGGTGAAAAAGAGGGAGGACAGGGAAAGTGGAGGGCTAGAGGGAGATTGGGGAAGAGAGGCAGATGACCCCAACACCATGGAGTATACAGTGGAGAGGGAAAAGGCAGGGAGCCCCTCGGAGTAAATTTAAAAAACAATATATGCTTCCCCCCTCCTCCACACACTTCCCGAAACGGTCCCTTTCCTTTGTTTCCCCCTTGCTGTGTTGCTTTTTAATTAGGATGGAACTACGACCCCGCTCGGAGGGCCCCCGGGCCCAAGGCCAAAACTCCAAAAAACAGACCCCCAAAAAAAAAATGGAAATTCCAGCAGGTACAAAAATTCTTCTCTTTATTCCAATTTTGACATAACAGGGCAGTGAAAAAAACATATAAACCCCAAAAGCTTTTTGGGTTCCCTTCAGGCCCCTTGATCACAGCATTTTAACGTTTTTAAAAAAAAAAAAAGTGTTTTTTTTATACACTTTAAAAAAAAACCATAGCGTCATAGCTTAAACTTTGATTAGCGGAGAGGGAAGGGGCAAAATTAAGGGGGGTTTCTTAACGAATTTTAAAACTCTTTTAATATCCTATGGCTAATACATTTTACCATTTTTTTAAATTTGTTCCCTAAAATACCTAAATGGAAGTTTAACCAATATTAGAAAATTTTTATACATTAAATTTTTTATGGGGTTATACCCTTCGGGAAGGGTGGTTCCCAATTTCATAACCCAAAAAACGCCTCTGTAAATAGTTTTATTTTCCCTTTTCCCCTTCTGGGTTTGGTTTTGGTTTTTTTCTTTCTCGTTTTGCGCCACAGGCAAGGTAGAATTTCCCCTCGTGTTGTTCAAATAAAAGGTCTACCCAAAAACCTGAGGTGGTAGTGTTGTTTTTTAAATTTTTCCTGAAATGTGCTCCGCTATCCTTTTTTCTTTTTTTCAAAAGGGTGCTACCTATATACATGTTTGCTTTGGTTACTAAAAAATATAGAAAGATAATTTAAATCAGATTCGCAAAAATGAAATTTTTTATTTTGAATGTTTACCCCCAAAATCCTCCCCCAAAAAGTTTTTCCCCCTTTTAAATTTGATTATTGGGCTTTAATTTTAATTTGGTTTTTACCCAGGGGAAAAAATCCGTTGTTTTAAAGCCAAGGTAGAGTTAATTTTACTCTGAAAAAAGCTGGGGGAAAAATTCTTTAAACTAATGTTTTTCCCTCTTTGAAACAATTTTTATCCCCTTTTTCCCCAAAAACCTTTTCCCAAAATTTGTTTTCCTTGTCTAAAGATCTGTATGTTTTTAAAAAAGTTTTTTTTTCACCAAAAAAAAAAAGGCCCCACAAAACCCTGGTAGGGAATCCCAAATTTGGGTGTTGTATTTTTCTTATTTTTTTTTTGGGGTTTTTTTAAAAATCACCAATTTTTTTTTTTTGGGTTTGTTTTTTTTTTATTTCCCTGTTTTTTTAAAGTGTAATCGGATTCCTCTCTCTTTTTAATTTCCCAATCTTTAAATCCTTCTCTTTTAAAAAATCCTCATCCAAGAGCAAGCTCTTCTTGCTTTTCCCATATTCCCCTTTTGGTATAGTGCTTTGGTTTTTCTTGGGTGATTGTTTGGGGGCCTTTTAAAATAAGTGTTCCCCACTATCGGTTTTCTAAATAGTTTTGTAAAAACCCCTCTTCATAGAAATTTGGACCCTTCAAATTTCCCGACCCAAAAATGGATTTTTTCAAAAAACCCTGAGGGAAAAGAAAAATTTGAGTTTGTATTCTTTGTAAATTGAGGTAACCCAAAATTTTGGGTAGGGAAAGTTGCATCACAAACCCCTTTACAAACGGAGGTCGTCGATTTTAACCCCAAAATACCATATAATACTTTTCCCCAAAAAGGGGAAATTATTTGAGCCATATTTTTGAAAGGGTTTTTCCCACCAAACATATAAAAGTTTGAAAATGGTGGGCGAGGCTGATGCACCTTTAAGGGGGAAATTTCCCGTTTGTAGGAAAAATGTTGGGGTAAAAATTTAAAATAATTTATGTTTTAGAAAAAAAATTAACGCTTTAAAATGCCCAAATCCTTCTCCTCCTCACTATAACTCCCCAAAACCCTTTTTTAGACAGTACTCCAAAGTTAAAAAAGGGCCCAAAAGTTTTGGAATAATGGAATATAAATTAAAATTTTTTAAACGCAGCTTTAAAACCCTAATAAAAAATCTGCCCTTAAAATCCCGAAAAAATTTTTCAATACGCTTTTAACTTTTCTTTAAGGGAACCCCCGGAAAAGACCCTATTGGGTTTTGGGGATATTTGGGCTTTTCCATCCCCCTGGGTCTATCCCCTGAGGGGTCCATGCTTAATTTCAATTGGACGTATAGCAGGGGGAAATCCCTTTTTAAAGGGTTTTTCCCGGGTTTCAAAAAAAAATAGGCAAATATTGGGTTTTTTTCCTGTAAGGGATTTTTTTTTGTTTTTCGTTAGGGGCTCCCATCTGTTTACCCCCCTTTTCTAATAATCTATTCAATTTTTGTTTGGGAAAGTTACAGTGGGATCTAAATTTAAAACCTTGATATGGTTTTTTTTCATTTCCAAAAAAAATTCATGACCTTTTTTTTTTAAAAGGCACTGTCCTGATCTCAAATTTTTCCTCCCTTTTTCGGGAATTCTTGATAATCAGATTTTTATTATTTTTTAATGTTTTCATTTCTTTTCTTTTCACATGTTTTTAAAATTTAAAATTTTTTTTGTTATTTTTTTATTCCCCACCCTTTTTCCCTTTTTTAGTTCTTTTAAGTCCCCCCCATCCGCCCTTTTGAAAGGCCCCCAAAGCCCGGGGAAACGGCTTTTCAGGGGGTTTAAAATTGGGGAGTTAGACTTCCCAGCATGTTTCTTAAAATTTTTTGATTGAGTTTCCCAAATTACTTTTCCCTTTTTAACTCCTTTAACGTCCTAAAGATCTTTAGTTTCCCAAAATCCCAAAATCATATTAAAATTTTTGTTGTTCCTTTGAGTCAACATAGGCCCGTGGTCATTATGTCACTTCAATTTATCTTTTTTTATGAAAGAAACCCTTTTTCACTGTAAGCAATTGGAAAATTTGTTTATGTTAGTAATGTGTCAAAAAAGGTCAAATCCCCTATTTTGGGACAAAAAATTTAAGCCTTTATTCAAAATCTTTTTTGTCCCCCCTGTTAAAAAAGGTTTTGGGTCCAAAACTACCAAAATTTTAAACAAATTCTCCTTTAGTTCTTCTTTGGTTTCCCACAGTTTCTTCCCTTTGGTTTTATGGGATTTATGTCTGGGATCCTCCTCTTTTTCTCCCTCGTTTTTTTTTATTTGGCTTGGGAAAAATTCCTTCATCGCACTTTATCTCTTAATTTTGCCCGTATGTGTTTGCCCTATTCACACTTTAGTTTTGTCCCTCGGGGGTTACTTGGCAGATGGCCCCCCGCATTTTGATTTTTTTGGTAGTGAAAAAGGGCCCAAATTTGTTCCCGCTCCGGGAGGGGTGGGCTTCTTTGGCTCTCCACCCTATTGGACCCCCGTATCGGTCCAAAAATGGGAGCCTTTTTTTCCCCGCTTTTTGAGAGGGAGGACAATTTTCAAATATATAGGAAATTCCCCCGTAGTCAGTTGGGCGTGCCCATGTGCGGCATCGTCCCTCCTCTGGGCAGGTTGACCGGGGGGTTCTTCAGGGGTCAACCCTACTTTCTGCCCCGGTGCCCCGGGGGGAAGGTGGGGGGGTCGGAGCCCAAGTTTCCAGCTCCATCAGCAGCCCCCTAAGTCTGGAGTCTGTTTAGCAGCTTCTTCTCCCGCCTAGTAAAGGGGGGCAGGGCGCCAAAACAGCTAGCAGGCCCGGAGCAGACCCTGAACCAAAAAGGTGGTGGCCCAACTTGGAAAGCAAATCCGCACACCGTTAGGAAAATCCGGGGGACTATGGGCAGCCAAACTGGATGTTTGGCCCCAACTTTTCCGGTTTGCAGTGGGAAGTGTCCCGCCCGGGCCCGTAAGGGTTTGGGTTTTAGAGGGGTGTTTGTGCGGGGGCCAAAGGGTTTCCCCAAAGGGGAACCGCTTTTCCAGGGAAATGTGGGCGATGAATTTTTGGGCAAGATGAATTCAGGGGGTGGATCGGGCCCGGGGTTTTTCCCCAACCCAATGCCCTTTGGCATCGGGCTACATCAGCAATGACGCCTCACCCAAAATGTGAGAAAAGGTTTGGGTTCAAACTAACCCGCCTCAGCCAAAAATTTTGTTTCCCCCCCCGCCTGATGAACCCCTCTGCTGCAGTTTTCATCTCACCAACCCTCTTTACCAGGGAAGGTATTGCCACCACCTCCACACTCTGTCATTGTCCCCGGGCTGGGCCCCATTTTGCTGCTGGGCTGGGTGCCGTTTACCCCCCACACTGTGTCATTGTGCCCACTCCTGCCCCTGCTGTTGTCCCGCCCCCGCCCTCCACTCTCTGTATTGTGCGACTCTGTGGCCTTTTCCTGGGTTTTTTCCAACCCCCAGAATGTAAATTTTGCCCCTGTCTGGGCCTCATGCTGCTGCTGGGTGCTGCCGTGAAACCCCTTCTCCCCAAAGTGTCATTGTCTCTTTTGTGGCCCATTCCTGTTTTTTTACCACCTCCAGAATGTTTTATTTGCCCCTGTTCGAACCAATGCTGCTGCGTTGGTCTGCCCCTTTACCTTTCAAATGTGTAAAATTTTTCCAATGTCTGACCCCCATGCTGCTGCTGTTTGGGTGCTGCCGTGGTTTTACAACCCCCTTTTGTCATTTTTGCCCTGTTTTGGGGCCTTTCTGCTGCTTTTGGGGTGTTTCCCCTGACCTTAAAACCCCTGTGTCATTGTCCCCTGTCTGACCTCATTTCTGCCCGTTTTGGGTTTTGCCGTGACCTACACACTGTTCATTGTGCCAAATGTCTGGGCCTTTATGCTGCTGTTGTGGTGCTGCCGTGACCTACACCCCCTGTGTTTCCTTTTGCCAATGTCTGACCTCATTTTTTTTGTGCCCGTGGGTGCTGCCCTGACCTCCCAAATGTGTCTTTTTCCCCCTTTTGTGGGCCTTACTCTGTGGCCTCTCCTGTTTTTGCCACTTCCAGAATTTTCTTTTTTTTGCCTTCCCTTTAAAATTCCCTTGCTGTGTGGCTGCCCCCGTTCACCTTTTCCCTCAGCTTTTTTTTTTTTCCCAGCTGGGCGCTCGCATGACCCTTTAATTTAGGCTACATTCCCCCCTTTAGTTTTTTTGGGCAGTTTTGCCCCCTTTAAATTCCCCTGGAATTTTTTGAGTTGGGAAACGATTCTAAGAGCGGCGGGGAGTCTTGGTTGTCATATTAAAAAAAACAACATTTATGAAGCCAAAAACCAAAACTCCCTCTGGGATATTTAAGCTGGCACAAAGTTTCTACAGCACCTGAAGGGGTTGGTGCAGCCCGGAAATAGTGTTTTTTAAGTGATTTTGGCCAAAGTTTAAATTTGGAACAAAGTTAAATTTTTTTCCCAGAAATTCGGCGAAGTGAAAGCAAGAATTTCCCGGAAAATTTGCCCCATCTTTCTTATAAACTTTGTCTGGAAACTTCCATCTATTTGGTGATATCTTGGGCCCCTCTACCTGAGGTTAAAAAGATAATTAAAAGGGCATTTTCCCGGGTTTTTGACAATAGACCCGTTGTAAAAAAAAAAACCCCAAAAAAGGTGGTGTCATAAAAAGACGGTTAAAATTTCCCGAAAACACAGGTTAAGGGAAATAAGTGAAGTCCAGTTTCTTTTTACCCAAATAACAAAAAAAAGGGGATACTTTTCCCAAATTTTGAAAGTGAGGGATCAGAATTTGGTGGCCGCGTAACACAAAAAACCAAAAATGTGCCCTTTGGGACGCCTATTTGTTGGGGAGTCACGCCTCTTCGAAGAGCCCACCCCCCTCCCCCCTAAAATGTGTAAAAAAAACCCCGGAGGAAAAACTAAATTACTGTAGGGGGTTTTTGGGAATTTTTACACAGTTTCCTGAAAAATGGCTAGTATTTTCCCTCCCGGGAGTGGGAGATACCCCCAAACTGTGCCTGAACCTACACCATTACTTTACAATTAAAAACATTTCTACCTTACAGTGAATTTTATAGTGGTTGACACCCCGTTACACCCAAAACTCTACAAAACTGTATTATCCATATAAGTGGGGCCTACCCCCTACTAGATACCAGTTGTAAAAAAGGTCTGAAATTTTAAACCCCCATAATTTTGCCTTTCAGTGGTTTGATACCGTTGGTTTCAAAAGGGTTTACAGACGGGATATACACCCAAACCCGGGGACCATACAGTGGTAGACACCCGTGTTTCAAGGGTTGCAGACTACAAGTTTAAAATTACACCCCGGCGCTTACAGGGGGCGTCTTTTGAAGAGTTGTTCAAAACCGCCATGCGTCATCTCCCCGGGCCCCAATAAACTTGGTTTTAAAGCGAAGGGGGTTTTTTGGATCCCCCTGGACCCCCGCAACGATGGTACTGATCCCCACCCGGGGCGGACCCTTAAAATGGGTCCCCCGGTTTTTTAAAGGAAACCCCCCGCAAAGCGGGATGGACTTATGCGGGGGGATTCCAAACCCGGTCGCTACTCCGATGGGGGGAGGCTTTCGGGGGGGGCCCAAAGGGGCCCACGCGGCACAGAAACGGGAGACAAGGTTTGGAGTCGAGGGGCAGACCCCAAAAGGGGCGGGGAAAGGCCAAACGAGGGGTTTGGGTTTGAGGCTTAAAAAGGCGGGAAATGATACACGGGATAGGCAAAAACCCGGGAAAAAGACAAGGGTTTCCTTTCTTTGGACAGGGGCGCTTTGGATTCCGGGAAGAGGGGCCAGATTTTTGGGGCCCTTATACGGATTTTGCGGCCAAAAAAACCAATTTTTGGGCCCCTGTCCCTTTAAAAAATTTTAGAAAAGCCGGGGGCGGGGCGCTCTAAAGGAAGGGGGGGGCCCCGCGCCGGCAGCGCAGCGACGGGGAAGCAGGAGCGCGGGCTGGTAAGGGAGTTTCCCCCGAGGGGGGGCGTGGCCCCGGGGCAAAACCGCTGTCCCGCGCCAATTTTGGGGTGCAAAGGGGGAAAGAGTGCGCCCGCAAACCCGAGCTGGAGGGGCGGGGTCACTGTTACCTTTTTCAGGGGATTTTTATTTAAAAACCCAAAACATCTTAGACTTTTAAATTTTATCAGGACTTTTCTCCAAATTTCCCATCTTATAAAAATTCCCATCATTGCGCCCCCAAAAGGTTTAAAAATTACCCCCTTGTGCCCAAAACAGTAAAAAGTGCCCCAAATTTGGGGCCCATGGGGCTTTCCATGTGTGCCCAAGTTTTAGCCCTTGTTTTAATTTTAAATAATACGGAAGTAGTTAAATTCCCTTTAAAAACAAAATGTAGGTTTCAATTAAAGGGAGGGGTTTTAGCGCCCCTTTAGGGGGTTTTGGGTTTTAGATTTCCCCCAAAAGGAAGGGATCTCGGTCCCTATTAAAGTACATTGGTAGTTATATAAAGGACCCACAAATATTAAAAGAATTTTAGATTCCCCATTATGTAGTTATATGGGGCCCCCTTTTTAGGGAGTCATTTTTAAATCTGTAGCCAGTTTAGTAGGGCCTGTTGCCAGGAAACTGCCCCTTTTTAGCCCGGGGTAGCCCCTTAAAAGCCCGGTTGCTGCCAACCCCATAGCCCGATAGTAGCCCCCCTTTTTAAACCGGGCCGTAGCCCCTTATAACCCTTTGCTGCCCCCTTTTGGGCCGGTTGTTGCCCCCAATAGCCCCCATTTTGCCCCCCCTGTAGGGGTGTTGCCCCCAAATGCCCGGTAGTAGCCCCTTTTGAGGTAGTAATTTCCAAATTATAGCCCGGTAGTTGCCCCCCTTATCAGATTGTAAACCAGGAAGATGCTCCCCTACAAACCCGGTTTTTGGGCCCCCTTTTTGCCCGGTAGATGCCCCCCTTTTTTCCGGTTGTTTCCCCCCTTTGGCTGTGTTGCCCCCCCTTTGCCCGGTAGGTTTCCCACCCAAAATTCCCCGGGTATTCCTCCTTTTTGGCCATGTAGATGCCCCCCTTTTTAGCCAAAGGGAGTGCCCTCTATGCCAGGGAGTGCCCCATTGCCAAATTGTAGAACTGGGCAAGGGGAGTAGCCCCTTTTTGCCGGTTTTGTTTTTTCCCCCCTATAGCCCGGGTAATGGCCCCTTATAAACCAGGTAGTGCCCCCCATTGCGGTAGTGCTCCCATAGCCGGGAATTTGGGCCCCCTTATTGGCCCGGGGGGTTTTCCCCCCCTTTGCCCCGTTTTAAAGGGCCCCTTATAGCCCGTTTTGTGGCCCCTTTTTAGCAAAAGGGAGGGGCCCCCTTTTAGCCCCCGGTTTGTGCCAACCCTTTAGCCAGGTTTGTGGCCCCTTTGTTTGCCAGGGAGTTTTTTTTATAGCCAAAGGGAGTGCCCTTTGGGCTAGGAAGTGCCCTATAGCTTGGTTTGTTTCCCTAAAGGCCAAAATTTGCCCCTTATAGCCAGGGAGTGCCCCCTTTTAGCCAGGTAATGCCCTAAGCCAAATAAATTTCCCTTATAGCCAGGTAGGGAGGTTTTCATAGCCAGGTAGTTTCCCCTTTTAGCCAGGGTATTTGTCCCTATAGCCCTGTAGTGCCCTATGGCCAAGGATTTTTTTTAATTTTAATTTTTTAAGCCCTTTAAAGGGGATGCCCCCTATTTGCCAGGTAGTGCCCTTATAGCCCGGTAGGGGCCCCCCGGCCCAAAATAGTTTTCCCCCGTAGCCAGGTAGTGCCCCTTATAGCCAGGTAGGGCTGCCATGGCAAGGTAGTGCCCCCTATAGCCTGGTATTGCCACTTATAGCCAGGTAGTGCCCCCTATAGCCAGGTATTATCCCCTTGGGTGAGTGGCGCCCGCCTTGCCCGCCCATAGGAACGGCCCGACTGCGCCGGAGCAGTGTCCTGATATGGCGGGAGGTTCGGCCACCCTTCCTGGGGGGGCGGGAGATGAAAACTATCTAGGTCTAAAACTCTCTTTTTTGCCAACAGCAATCAATCAGAGCGCCCCTTTCATTTCATATAGTGCTCTGGAAAAATGAAAGGGGCGCTATGATTGGTTGCTATGGGCAACAAAGAGAGTTTTAGACCTAGTCAGTTTTCAAACATGTGGCCCTGAGTCTTAGGGAATTCTTGGTTACCCTGTAAATTAAGTTCTTTCTGTGCATCTCAACGCTCTTCCAATTTAACAGATTTTGTAAAATTAAAGCGAGCTGGCATATCCCGCTCAGATATCATTGCATTTGTCTGCCATGTGCTTCGTTCTCTCCTCCAGACAGTATTTTTTTTCTTTTAAATCAGAAGCTGCTAGAGTGAATGGAGTGCAATTTTCTTGGTAGCAAAAAACCTGAAAGGAAAAAAACACTCCCGAGCAGACCAATAAGGCTATGTCTACACTGTAGTGGCCAAAAAATGACCTGAAAACGAATTACTAAAAACGTTCATAAACCTGAGTTTTCTGTCCACTGTCTGCCAAAAGCAGCTGAAAAAACGTCCATTTTTTGGAGCGTTTTTTGAAGCGTCTTTGCTCTGCTTTTTAATGTATGCACAAATTAAGCCATTGGATGTAAACTACAACCTACAGGTGGAGTTAACATGTTAAGTAGTCATTCTTTTAGACACTGTAGCTATTGTGAGCAAAATTGTCCTTTGTGTGCTGCTGCTGCGTGCTACTACTTTATTAAATTTTGCACCAGATTCTTGCATTAAAATCCACAAAAATCCACATTATCTTTCCATGCAGCAAGATAACTGTTTTAGCGTCAAAATCTGTAAAGAAAAGGATTTTAGCGGCAAAATCCCGAAAAAACACATTATTGCGCCAAATTCCTTAAAAAAAACTATTTTTAGTATCAGCGTAAGCAAGATCCCTTTATTAGCGCCAAAATTTTTAAAGATATTGATCTTAGCGGCAAAATCCGTAAAAAAACGGAATCTGGCGCCGAAATCCATAAAAAATTTTTTTTTTTGCGTCAAAAGCTAGATCGCTTTATTAGCGCCAAAGCCTATAAAGAATCGGATTTTAGCACCAAAATCCGTAAAAAAACGGAATCTGGCGACAAAATCTATAAAAAACGTATTTTTTGCGTCAAAAGCTAGATTGCTTTATTAGCGCCAAAATCTGTAAAAATAAGGATCTTAGCACTAAAATGTGTAAAAAAAAAAGGATTTGGGGCCGAAATCCGTAAAAAACGCAAAAATTGTTAGCGGCCAAAGCATGATCATTTTATTACAAAAGGTACAAACAGGGACACATCAGACACTTGTATGCAGATTTGATAAGATATAACCTTTGTTACACCCACTATAGGTGGGACTTGGGTCTCCTGGGAGGGTTTTCATTGAAAAATTGCGGCAAAAAACGCAGCGAAAACACGCCAAAAAACGTGCCAAAAGACGTCCGGCGCTTTACATAGACTCCTGTAGTAAATTTTCTACCCTGCTCTGGTGTTTTTTAGAGCATGTTGCAAAATACGACCAGTAAAAAAAAACGAGCTGAAAAAAGAAGCTCAGTGTAGACAGCAGGACTTTTTTACAATAGAAGTCTATGGGAGATGATTACAGTAGTTTTTCCAGCATTTTTAGAAAACGAAAAACGCTGAAAATACGGACGTTTTTCTGTGCAGTGTAGACATAGCCTAAGGTGGTTGTGACAGGGTGGAATCAAAGAGCATGACAAGATAAAATCTTTGATTTATACCTATTCCTCTCTGTCCCCTCACTGTCAGGACTGCTCTGTGTTGTCAGCTCCCTCCAGTTCATTCCAGTAAATTGGATTCTGCTGTAATTGCATGTTACATCATAATATATGTACTGTATGCTAAATCTGGTTGTGAAAGATTTTGCTGTGCAAGAATCACCCATTGCAGAATATACATATAGGAACCACACATCTGTCAGGTAAAAGAATCCTTACTGATACTATGTTGTGGTGTTTGATGGAGGGTGTTGACAAGGAGTCCACCTGGCAATGAAGAACAGGGGTCTGTGAGCTGATAAGTTCACTTAAAGGGAACTTGTCACATTGAAAAAGCTATTTAATCTGCTGGTAGCATGCTATAGAGCAGGCAGAACTGAGCAGATTGATACATTGTTTCTTATGGAAGGATTCAGAAGAAGTTGCATGTTATTCATTTAAATCCCTGCTTATTCAGGGTTAAGGAGTCCAGTAGGCAGTGTTATCAGTCATTGACAGCCTTTCTTGTTTGAGTGTAAACATACCTCCCCCAAATTTTCGAT
>JAODAL010076663.1:0-13547 GCA_025379985.1 Phyllomedusa bahiana | reverse complement strand
TCACCTCCCCCCCTTTGGGACCTCATTTTACCTGCCTCCACCCCCCCTGGGATCATATCTACCCTGCCTCCACCTCCCCGGGGACCTCATATCAAAGCCGCCCTCCCCCTCCCCCATTTGGGGACCTCCCCCATTAGCCTCCTCCCCCTCCCTCCACCCCCCCTGGGCCTACCTTTACCTCCCTCCACCTCCTCGGGGCCCATTATCCCCACGGGCCATTTACTACCCGGCAGGGACAGGGCCAGTTACTAGCAGGCGCGACGGGGCATTTACTAGCCAGGCGGGGACGGGACCAGTTAACTAGCCAGGCGGGCCAGTTATAGCCGGGGCCGGCCAAACTACCAGGCGGGACAGGGCCAAACAGCCAGGCCAGGAACGGGGCCCCAGTATAGCCAGGCAGGGCGGGGCCCGTTTCTAGCGCCATCACTGAAGAAATCTAAACAAATCCAACTCTAAAATTTTAATTTTATATATACCAAAAAAATAGATTCGTTTCAAAGTCAACCCAAACAAAATTTTTTATTTTTTTATTTTTAATATACATATCAACTGCCCCCAATTTTTTCCCCTACATTACCTAAAATAGCCAAAGTAACGTCCGATAAGGAGGGCCCCTTTTTTGTAGGCTCCCCTATTAAATCATCGTGTCCCTATAACCCCCCAGAAACATTACATTATATATTTCGTTCAGTGTTTAAAGTAATCAATTCAAAATCCAAAACACTTATCGTTATTCGTAGGCCCCCTTTTAAAAGTACTCAAAGGCTCAAGTCCACTGATAAACACTGCAATTTTTCTCTTTAATTATGGAAAAAACGTCTAAAAATTTACCCGGTAGGAAAACAAAATACACCCAACTCTCTAAAGATCAAAAAACCTTATCCGGGGGCCCTTTCCCTCATTTATGGGGTTAATCAGGGTCCCTAGGGGAGTCCACTGACTCAAGATAGTGTCTCCTGTATGCTGAGTTACTATGCCCCTGCCCCAAATTTTAAAATAGTTAAAATGACCGCTGTTTCCCGCCCTCGGTGTGCTCACCACTCCGTTTAAAAACGCTATGGGCAGCCCCGGCTTAGGCGGGTATAGCAACCCAGCGCCGTTACCCGGCACGGCCCCCGATAACTCGGCACTTGGGTCGCTAAGGCCATGCGTTGGCAAAGGCGGCCCTGAAACCAGCCCCCGCTGCCGGGTGGCCAACGTCGGGTCACTTTTTACTGGCATGGGGCGGCATCATCCCCGGCCGAACTTCTGCGCAGCGCCAACCAACGGTCCCATCAACTCTCCCAACATCCATCTAATTTTCAGGATGTTTTTTTAGGGAAAGTGCCCAATTTTATTTCTCCTTTTTACAAGAGATCGGGAGCTAAAAACCACAAGCCAAACCCCTCACCATCAGGGGCGGGCAAACCATTTCACCCCCCGATTAACCCCAATAGTTAGATAAGGTATAATCCCACAAAGGGCAAACGTAGCACTTATATATATTCAAATTCACTCTTGGTGGTAGATAATAAAACATTTCGTTACCACCCCTTTTTCCCCTCATTGGGCAAATTACCCAAAAGGGGATTTTAAAAGAGGGATACCTAATAGAACACAGAAAACCCATCTTTGAAAAAATTAATCAATAAGATATTACAAATATAAAGTTTCGGGATAAAAATTAAAAAATTTCCTAAAGATAAAAAACCCTAATGCTTTCTCCCAGTCAACCCCCCATTTCTATCCATAGGGCCTACGGTCCCCAAAGACACGTTAAAAAATTAACCGGAAATTCAATAAACACCCAAAATATAAAGTTCTTTAAGCCCCCCTTGGCTGTTTCGTTTTCATCTAAAGGTCCCTCTTTTTCCCTTTAAAAAGAAATTTTTTTATCAAGTTTTCCCCTTTCTCAATGTCGAGTTTATCTTTTCCATCCCAAGGAAATTACCCGGGGGAAATTCCCCTCATGCCCCATCCGTATGCCTGGCAAGGGGGGTGTCACGTCATGTCGAACCCCCTAAGTGTTCCCAATGCAAATTTTTAATTTTGGGTTTGTCTTGCCTATATATTGTTTGCCACAGTCCCTTTCAGAGATAAACAATTTCCCTGGGTCAGAAATTCATAAAATCCAAAATGCATAACTTCCCCGTCACGAACCCTTTTAAACTCCTTTTGACAGATATACTTGAAAATGTAATCTTGATCTAAACATTCCCAACGGTTTACTTTCAAACCCAAATTTTCCCCTGTTGGTTTTGGTGAGTTAAAAATGGTTGAATCAGCCTACCCCTCAAGATCTTCCTTTCTATATGTACTTGGGGTTTTAGAGAGCAGTCAGTAGATCTTTTCAAAATTAATATCCCCAATGTCCCCCGCAAATCTTCTTTAATCATTATTTCGTTTGTCATATGTGCCTATTATCCTAAAATGGGTTTTCCTCATCTCTTGGCCCCCGGGGTTCAATGGGGGTTCCCTGTCACCCCTAATGCTTCTTAAATGCAGGTTCAAACTGACAAAGGATACCCCCCTTTCCGGAAACCCTACCCTTAGGTCTTTCCCTGTTGGTTAAAAAATCTCTTATTCGGGAGCATTTTTCTACGTATAGTAGGTTTTGCCTTTGGGTTCCCTCTTTTTGTTTTTTCGGGGTGAATGAATCCCCCCGGGGAGGCTATTTGTAGCCGCTCCTTTGAGGCCCCAAGGGGTTTTTAACCAATATCCCCGAAAAATCCTAAGATCCAAAAAAAAATATTTCTGACATATGATTTCAAATGTAAATTTTAACCCAATCTCATTAGGGGGGGGGGGGGCCCCCCTGGGTAAATTTCCCCTAAAAGACGCCCCGTGCCCGCCAAGACGAAAACGTCATTAAGAAACTGCCCCAGTATGAATTTTATTGGTAAACCCCCCCATTTCCCCTCCGAACACCCGGGGCCCCTTCCCCCCCAGCCAGGAACAGATTCGCTACTGGGAGAATGGGTTCCATAGCGTTTCCCTGATGGTAGTAGACCCTGGGTCGAAGGGAAATGTTTTGGGTAAGAAAAAAATTCCAACATTAAGAAACCTTTTGTTTGTTTTTTAAAAAGTCTCCCCTCTTCCAAGGAAAATTTTCAGGCATGGAGGCCCCAGTGGTGCGGAATTGCTTACAGTTTCCCCCCAAACCATGGCCCAACCCAAAATCCTTCTCGATGTTGATCCCCCCCGTTTTTTTTAGGAGGCAGCGTATCTTCAGTAAGAAGGAAGGAATAAAAAAGTCCCTGAGTACCTTGTCCAATGATTCCCATAATTTTTGTGTCAAAATTCAATCCCGACACAATCGGGGGCCTTAGGGGGACCAAAACCCTTTAACCTTGGGTAAAAGCTAAAACGTTGCAAATTGTGGTTTTTCGGGGTAAGAAAGCAGTATCCCTTTGAAGGATCCCCCTCAACACCATGTATAATTAAAAGATTCAAGTCCCCCAAAAATCTTTTCCCTGGGGTCACTTTCCAGGATAGCATACCTTCCATCCCGAAGTCTCTTACCCTTAGAATATCCCAATGGTCCTGACCACAATATTTCCCCCCCTTTTTGAGGGTTTTAAAATTTTTCAGGGTCTGATTCAAAAGAAATCAACGTTGAAAATTTTGTTGGGTAAGTTTTGGGCTTTCCCAGATAAAGGTTTTTGTTTCGTTAAAGACTCAAGACTTTTATTTCCATTTTTAGAAAAATATCTATTTCCGGGGTCTCTTTTGGGGGAGGAAACGGGGGGTTTTTTTTTGGGCTTAAATCAGTTTGGGGGGCCCCTTCATTACCATTCCCCTCTTTTAATAAAAAAAGTCAATGTTTTCACTCTTTTAGGTCCAATAGAATTCCTTAAATTCCCCACAAAAGTGTTTATCATTATTTTTAAAAAATTTAAACCACTTTAAAATTTTTCGCCAAAAGGTTTTAAAACCCTTTTCCCGTTAATTTACTAAATTAGTTTAGGCACATTTGAAAACCCTTCAAAGAACACCAATTTTTCCTGTGTAAAAGTTTTTTTGAGATGATTAATTTTTTGGTTTTGCCTTCCCCCTTTTTTTGGGATTTGGGCTGTTTTATTTTACTTTTCCCTTAGGGGTGAGACGGCCCCCCCGGTTGGTCTAAAAAAGGGAAATTTATGATGAGGATGTTTGGGGGGAAGACATACCACCAAGACGGGGGCCGTTTTCTTATGGGGGTTCTTTGTTTTTATTTTATTTGTTTACAATATTGTCCCCCCAATTCTTCCCCCCTTTCCTTGTGTCTCCATTTTTACCCCCTGATCTAAATCCCCCCCTATTTCCTCTATAGAAACCCCCCCCATATACCCTCTAGTTGTAAGTTTTTGGTGTCCGAAAATTTAGAAGGGAGAATTGTCTCCTTTTAAATTTACTCTCAAAAAAATTTAAAAAAACCTTCCCCTTTGCCTTAAAAATTCCCCAGTCTTAAAAACTGTTTATGCTTTTCGTTCTTTTAACTAACGTTATTTTCAACAAATTTTTAAAATTTCTTCCGTCTTGTAAAATCTGGGTCAGATCTTAATTTTATGTTTTTAGTCTCTTAACTTTTGTTCTTTCTCTGGGGATTTTTTTTCTTCCTCCAAAAGTATTTTTTATTTAAAATTTATGAGACCCAATAACTTTTCCCCCTCCCCTTTTTTTTTTTAATTGTGGAGATTAGACCCCGGGGTGGGCTAACCTGTGACCTCAGACCTCTCGGGAATATTCGCTCTGATATAGTTCTCTAGGCAGGATTTCCAAAAGTTTTTTTTTTATTCTCCTTTAAGAAATTTTTAACTCCTTAAAAATACTTTTTAAAATTTTTTTTCTCGGACTTCTCCCTAGTTCCCCACTCAGAAAGATCTTTTTTAAAACCCCTCCATTTCTCTGAACCAGACTCATTCAAAAAAACCTTCCATCAGAAAAAATCACAGAAAAAAATTCCTCAGAATCAAAAAATATCTATATGGTTTGGAACAACAAGCCAAATCCTGAAAAAATCCTAACAAACCAAAATCTAAAATATAACTTTTTAAAATTTTTACCCATAAAAAATACGATTACGTATCCAAGTTATCTATCAATAATTTTTATTTTTTAATTTTTTATAATAATGTAACGGGGAGGGGGAAAGGGGTAGTGGACACATGGACCCGCGGGGTTGCTCCGAGGGGCAACTAATGGCCAGGGGATGGGGATCTTCACAGAGCCTTTGATTGGGAAGGTTGGGTGACGCGGGCAGCCACCAAATCTACCCCAGAGCAGTCCCAGCATGGGCTGACCCGACAAGCCCAAAATTTCCCCAAAGCTTGGCCCAACGGATAAGGGAAGAACAAAGCAGACTAGAATAATTGTGCAGGACAGAACAAACAGAAAGACAGGACTAAACGGATGCCAAACAAGAAGGTTAAACGAAGCCAAAGTACAAAAAAAGACTACGGAAAAAAACACAAACAAGGGGTCAGAGACTAAGGCTAGGACCAGGCAGGAACAAGGCTGAGCAGGGCACAACAAGGCAAGAACAAAGGAAAGGAAACTCACCGAATGGAAAAAAGGGGCAGCAGAAAAAGAGGGAAATAAGACATTAACATGGGAAAGAAGCCACAGCAAAGGTGCAGCAGAACATGGAAAGCAACAGGAATAAAAACAAAGGAAAACCAAAAGGGAACACCAAAAAAATACACAGGAAAAAACAGACTACACCAAAAGGGGAACAAGACACAAAGACAAACAACAAGGATCAAGGGAGGGGGTGAGGGGAAAAAAAGGTTATAAACCCCCAAAGGGGGAAGGGGATTGGCAGAGGGAAACCCAACCCCCCGCAACTGTGGGAAAAAAGGAGGGGAAAATTTTGGGGCCCCCCCCTTATGAACAGGACGGGGAGCAGCCAAGATGGAGGAGCAGCATGGCCAGCATTTAGAAATCGCACGCAATCACAAAGGTGAGAAGCAGGGCTACAGGGGGCGCTCAAGCGAATCAAAAAGGAACCAGATCTCAATAGGAACATGGCGACTGCGGTTTTCGCCAGAGGGCCCCAGCGGAAGGACGGACGTGGCAAAGGACTACAATACATAACCATGTCCCCTCTTTTTCCCTAATTATCCCAAATAGACCAAGTAATGGTCCCGATAAGGGCGGGTAGTTTGTAGGCCCCCCTATTAAATCACCTTTTGTCCCTATCAACACCAGAAAATTAAAATATTTTATTTTTTTTCAGTGTTTAAAGATTATTTTCAATTAAAAAACCCAAAACAGTTATCGTTTTTCCTGTAGAGTCCCAATAAAGTATCAAAGGTCAATCATGTTGAAAAACGGCAATTTTTTTTTCAATTATAGGGGAAAGTCTATATTTTCGTCCCTGTAGGGAAATAAGATACATCCATCCAAAATCATCCAAGATACACAAACCCTTTTCCCCGAGCGTTTCCCCCTCCCCTATATTGGGGTTCATCAGGAGGGTCTCCCAGGGGACGTCCCCCTGGGGCTCAAAATAGTAGTTCCCATTTGTGTGTTACTATGTCCGTATCCCATCTTTTAAAAAGGTTCAAAAGACCCCTTTTTTCCGCCCCAGGGTGCTCACCCCTCGGGTCTTAAAAAAATACTCGCATCGCCGGGGTTAGGCGGGGGCAAGCAACCAGCGTTCAGCCGCGCCCCCCGGGCCGATAACTGGCACCTTAGGTCCTATGCCATCGTTTGGCAAAGAGCGGCCCCAGAAACCGCACGCTCAGCCGCGCGGCGCCGAACGCTCGGTCACATTTCTACGGGCACGGCCAACATCATCACCGGCCAGAATCTTCTGCGCCCCGGGGGCCAACCCAACGGCGTCCCATAGACTCTCCCACCACATCCCATCTCAATTCTAGGATGTTATATAGGGCAAGATGCCCTTTTATTTCTCCTTTTATCCAGAGATCGGCCAGAAAAACCCCACAACCCAAAACCCTACACACAGCGGCAGGCGAACCCAGTTTCACCCCCAGATTACATCCCAATAGTTAGATATAGGGTAAATCCCCAAAACAAACAGTTGCAGCTTATATATTTTAAAACAATCGGGGTGGTAAAAAATAATAAAAATTTCAGTATACCCCCATATTCCTCATTGGGCCAAATATACGCTTGGGTGGCGGGGGGGGGAACTGCGGGGTAAGAATGTAACCCAAAGGCGTAGTGGGGGACAGGCAAAAGGGCAGGGCAGGCGGAGGGGTTCGTGGCCCAAGACGGGCAGAGGGTCGGGCAGGCGGAAAAAGGGCAAGGTCGGGAAAGTAGGGGAACGGACAGGTACAGGAAACAAAGGGAATAAAACACTCTCTTAGCTCACAAATGCACCCCCAACGATCGGCAGCGAGTGCTGGGGCGTAACCCTTATTAGGACCGGGCGTCCGGAAAAGGGGACCATTTTGGGGAAATGGCCCCTTTTTAAAATTTAGACCAGTTTGTTGGGGCGTGGCGCAAAAAAAAAAGGGACGGGCACGGCGCAGCAGCCGGAACGGAGGGGGCCGGGGCGTGCAAGGAGCGGGGCCAGGTAAGCAGCCGGCGCAGGGACAGAGGGCACGGGGGTGGGGGGGGGGGGGTGCCCACGATGCCCGCCCCGGGACCCCCAGGCGGGGGGAAGGGCCCGGGCCTGACACCCCCCCCCAAAACCCCCCCCCTTAGGCCCTCCCCTTCTTTTTTTGAACCTAGCAAGGGATCAGTGACAGGTTGCCTTCAGGTTCCCCAACGTCCCCCCGGGCCCCAAAACCCTTCCAGTAAAAATGAGAGAAAACCCGTTTCCCCCCCCTCACTGTCTTCTGCCCCGGGCACCCCCTTTTGACCTAAAAAAGTTGTTATCAGAGTTGGCCACAGGAGAAGGCGAGACAGATCCCGGGAAAAGCGTTTTCAGAAACACAGGCTTGGGGGAGCGGATAGGAAGGGTTTTTGGGACCAAAGCAGAGTGGGAGGTAAGCGGAGCTTGTAGGGGGGCCCGGGGTTAAAACCCGGGCGAAATACCACAAAAAAGGCCCAAATTTTTTTGGGCCCACTTGGGAGCTGGGTAAACTTAAAGGATGTATTTGGCCCATAGCCAAACCCCATCACCTGCTTAAAATTTCAGGGGGAGGTCTCCGGGACCTATCGGCCTGAAAATTTAGAAAGAGTGGAAGCCCGAAGAAGAGCCTGACGGGGTTGGACCCCGGCCCGAGTGACTTGAATTTCCCCTACTTGGGCCTCCCGGCAGGGAAAAAGGGGCACGAAACGGCTTTTGGGGAGAGGCGGGGGGGGGGTGGGAACCCAAAAAAACAATAAAAAAAAGGGGGGGCTTTTTAAAGGACCCCTTGAGTCAAAGGGGGTTTTATGAGAATTCCGCCCAGGGGAGAAGGTCAAACCAATTTTCCCGAAGGAAAGAAACAAAAATGTCCGAGATTTAAAAGCCCAAGGCTTGGTTTACCCTCTTCCCCCGCCCCTTGGTCTGAGGGTGGTATGGGACCCAGGGAAGGGGCCACTTTCAAAGTAACCCGGGGACAGAGAACCCGCCAGGAATTTTTGTTTCAAACTGGGACTTTCCCCCAACCGGATTATGGCAAAGGGGGCCCGTGTAAACGAAAAATGTGGTGGGGAAAAAGAAGCTGGGGTAGTGGGGTGCCCAGGGGAACCCGGGCAGGGAAAAAAATGAGCCATTTTTAAAAAAACTGTCAAAAAAACCCCCAGATTACCGGTTCCGGGTGAGGCCGGAGGTCAGTAACAAAAACCATAGCAATATGGGGCCAAGGTTTTTCTCTGGCACCGGGGGGGGCTGAAGCAGACCCCGGGTCTGAGGCGAGGGGAAATTTGTTAGGGAAAAGGAGGACAGGCTAAAACAAAGTTTCCCAACGGTCCTGCGGGAGGGGTGGGGCCCCCAAAAGTTTGGAAATTTGTTTACGGGTTTGTTTTAATCCCCGGATTTTCCAAACCCTTCGAGAAGAATGTTTTCCCCCTTTTTAAGGGGGCGAGGCCCTAAAGCAGGACGGACATGGTCTTGCCCCCGGGGGTAAAATGTTTAAAGGGCCACAGGAAACTGCCGAAAGAAGCCGTTTGGAGGGTTTAAAGTTGCAAAGGGGGGGCTCCAAAACCCCCCCGTGTCGGAGGGCTAGAGAAAGGGCCCCCGCCCGACATTTTTTTTTTGGCCGGTCGGAAGTGTAGGAGGAAATTAAAAAGGGCGAAGACCGTGACACTGTGTAGACATAGAATGGCTTTGAACTGGACATAATTCAGTTTATCAGTTTTTTCTGGAGTTTTCCTTTAAGCACTGGTAAAGTCTATACGGATAGGATGATAGTTCTGTTCTCTCTATAGGCAGGGGGTGAATTCTGTATTGTGATGTCAGGGGCTCATCTATTATTATTGTTGAAGAATGTCCTGATGATACAGAATAAGAAGAGCAAACTTTTACAGTAAAGAATCTAAAACCAGGTATCACTTGAAGATCTGTTTGGGATCACGTTTAATAAAGTGGATCTTTTAGGTTGAACATGGTGTCTTATTGCATCATGTTATAGAGCAGGAGGAGCTGAGCAGATTGATATATGGTTTTGTGGGGAAAGATTCAGCAGAACTTGAAATGTAGCGATATACTGCAAGTCCCAGCTCACTATGGACTTATGAGTCCAGTGGGAGGTCCTATTTATTGACTGTGACTCCGCCTCTTGAACTAAGCTAAGAGTGAACTGGAATATAGACAAACAAATCACAAGTGATATATCAATCCGCTCAGCTCCTCCTGCTCTATAACATGCTGCACACAGAACACACATCATGCTTAGCATGAAAAACAATATCACATAATACCAATTTTGTATTATGTTGAAGCTGAAATCTAGTACCGGTTATGACCTGTAGGGGCGCTGTGGGGACCATTAAGACTTTTGTTCATTTCCATTACATAGTGACTATTAAGAACCATAGACATCATAGTTTTACAATTCTTTGTAAATGTTTAGTAACGATTCTCCTTCTCTCTGTAGCATGAAATGAGCAGAATTGATGAAGAGCGAGGAAAAAGGAACATACTTATGTGTAATAAAACAAATATGATACGATTTTCTGTGTGATTCATTTTGTGGAGAAGGACGGGGAAATAAAGTCGAAAGCTGCCTCTAGATAATTATATTTTATTTGTTTAGACCAGTAACCTCCAACTGGTGGTGAAATTGCACCTCTTAGTCTGACCTTACTTTTGCAGGATATAATAGCATTGCAGAATTTGTCATTTTTAGTGCTCCCGCCTTGGGAGATGCAGCATTGTTGGCCCACATGTGAAAGAGATCTGGGTTTGGGTATCATGGCACTCGTTAACCTTTTGCATTGGTGTGGAGTTCATAAGGAAGGTCATCTTCAGTAAGTGCAGGTTTTTGCAGGAGGAGCAAAAGTGGAGCCTGGATGCTACAAAGCAGATGATGAGATAGTGCCGTGAATGCTGTCACTGTTTTTTGGCTAGGAGAGTACTGCTCTTGGCCTTTAGGCATACTTGCCAACTTTTGAAACTTTTGCATAAACCACACCCTCTTTATATAACAAGACATGCCCCTTTTACTCAAGTCATGCCATCACTACACCCAACTGTGTATCATTTCTGGAAGAAAGCTGGTTAAAGGGTTTGGCATCACCCAGCCTTCCTGGACATTGAAAAGCCTATTCAGCATTCAGGAAAACTGGGAGATGGATGGCGCCAAGCTGTTTCTGAATCTAAACCATTACACACACAATATTACTACCAACAGTGCCTATGTGGTAGCTACAGGTACACAGCGTCTGTAGATTGTATATTACTGCCATACAGTGACCATATAGTGGTGGATACCAGTTGTACACAGGTTCTGTGGACTGTATATTACTTCCATACAGTGACCATTTAGTGGTAGATACCAGTGTACACATGCTCTGCAGACTTTATATCACTGCCATACAGTGCCCATATAGTGGTAGATCCCAGTTCTACACAGCCTCTGCAGATATTTAAGTGATTACACTGCAGTCACATCCATGCCTTTTCTGACAGGAGTTCACTTACTTCTTGCGGGCATGACTCGTCCCTGAAGAATTTCCCACATCAACATTTTGGAAGTCTAACTTTTTTAGCACCTTCCTACCTGTGCTCACCTCTGTACAAACTCCACATGACGTGATAGGTGGAGGAATGGAGTTATGGGTTGATAGGTAGGGGTTGAATTTTGTGTTGGTACTTGGCCACATGACACAATGGCGGGACAGAGGACCAACCCCCTGGAGATTGTGTTGTGGCTGTGAACTATAACACCCAGGATCATATTGGGTGGCTTAACCCCTTCCTGACATGGGATGTATGCATACGTCCTGGCGATCGCGCGGGCTTGCGAGCGAGCCGTGCACGATCGCGACATGGGAACAGCGGTAAATTACCGCTGGCCGCATGCCACATCACCCACGGCCGGAGTGGGCTCCGGCCGCGGGTGTTTAACCACCTATCTCCGACGATCAACTAAGATCGTCGGAGCTAAGTCGCAGGCAGGAGGAGTGAGCTGCTCCCGGCGCGCTGCTGCACGATAGTCCCCGGGAAGCGAAGATCACTTCCCGGAGCCGTCTGTGACATCACGATGCCCACAATGCATTGTGGGCATCATGACTGACAGTTGTCATGGTGACCAGTACACAGCAGCAATACTGTGTACTGGCCTGCCTTGTAACAGCAATCTTATGATTGCTGTTACAATTCCCTTATGAGGAAAAGTAAAAAAGAAATGTAAACAAGTGTAAAAAAGTAAAAAAAAGTGAAAAAAGTAAAACACAAACACACAAAAAAATAAATAAAAACACCTACTTTGCCCTTTTCCCCTTTACAAACGCCAAACGCCCCAAAAAAGATAAAAAATAAATAAATTACCCATATTTGCTATTGCTGCGTGCGAAACGACCTGTCTAAAAATTTATGTATATTAATTAAACCGTACGGTGAATGCTGTTTAAAAAATAAAAAAAAAATCAAAGAATTGCGATTTTTGTTTCACCCCGCAGCATAAAATGGAATAAAAAGCGATCAAAAACTCTTTATAAATACCAAATTTATACCAATCAAAACATCAGTTTATCCAGCAAAAAAAAGTCCTTGCACGTCTCTGTATACAGAAAAATAAAAAAGTTATGGCTCTCAGAATATAGCAATGCATACAAATTGTTTTACACAATAAAACACTTTTTTTTTTAAAGTGCTTCAACTAAAAAAATATATTAAATTGGGTATGCCGTAATCGTATCGACCCACAATGGGATACTGCACAGTGAGTCTGTTAAAAATAAAAATAAAAAAACACTACTTGGATTGCAGTATTTCTTCACTGCCTTCCAAAATATGGATTTAAACTTATCAGAAGTTTTTGTCCCCAAAAAATGATACCAATAAAAATGTCAATCATCCTGAAAAAACAAGCCCCTACACACTCCTACACAGAAAAAATAAAAAAGTTATGGCTCTCAGAATAGGACAACAGAAAAACGCAATTTTTTATAGACCTATTTCTATTGTGTAAAAGTAATAAAACATAAAAAACTATATAAATTTATATCATTGCAATTGTACCAAACCACATAGTAAAGTTATCCTGTAATTTACACTGCACAGTGAACAGTGTAAAAATGAAGCCCAAAAAAAAATGATGGAACTGCGTTTTTACCCCCCATTTTCATGGCCCAATACTAAAAATAACTATGGAACACCTGTGAGCCCAAAATGCACAGTACACCCCTAGATGGGATCCCTGAGGGGTGTTGAATCCATAATGGGGCGACTTCTGGAAGGTTTCACCTGTTCTGGTACTTTGGGGGCTTTGTAAATGCGACATGGCCCCACCAAAATCTGCGTTCCAAAAGCCAAATCACTCCCTCCCTTGTACACCCTGCCCTGCGCCCAAAAAAGCAGCTTACAACCAAAATGTAGGGTATTGCCGAACTTGGAAGAAATTGCGAGATAAAATTTTGGGTGCTTTTTCTCCAGGATTCCTTGTAAAAATTAAACATTTTCAGCTAAAATCGAAGATTGTTGAAAAAAAAAATATTTTTTCATTTTCACAGCCTAATGCTAAAAAAATTTGTGAACCACATGTGGGGGTCGATGTACTCACTTTCACCCTGGTTTTATTTCCTTAAGGGTGTAGTTTCCATTTTTGGGGTCTTTTTATTAAGTTTTAACACCTTAGGGCGTCTGCAAACCTGAAATAGCGCCTAAATAAAACCGTAATGAAAATGAGGCCCCAGAGTCCAGTAGGTGCTCCTCCTACTCTGGGGCTTGTGGTTGAGCCAAATAGCGCACTAGTGCCATGTATGGGATATCTCTGAAAATGGCAGAATCTGGGGAATAAATATTAAGTTGAATTTCCCTGATCACATCTACTGTGTTCTTGTGAATAATGGATACAAATTTTAAATCTGCAAAAAAAGTGAAAGTTTGAAATTTCACTTCCACTTTGCTTTCATTCCTGTAAAACACCTAATGGGTTAATAAACTTCCTAAATGCTGTTTTGAATACTTTAAGGGTGTAGTTTCTTGATGAAGTCATTTTTGGGGGGGATCTAAAAAAAGGTAA
>JAODAL010076662.1:0-13547 GCA_025379985.1 Phyllomedusa bahiana | reverse complement strand
AACCCACTCCCCTAATCAAAAGGTTTGGAAGAAACCGGGTAACCCCCCTTAGCCGGGTATCCCCTTTATACCCGGGGTAGACCCCCCCATAAAGTAGTCCCCCTTACAGGCGGGTAGATCCCCCTTGTACCAATAGATCCCCCCTTCACCGGTAGATGCCCCTTAGTTGTCGGGTAGACCCTTTGTAGTCGGGTAACCCCAATTGTTGTCAGGTATTCCCCCCCCTTTGTTGTCATAGGGCCCCCCTTTTTTGTGGGTTTTTTCCCCCCTTTTTTGTCAGGTTTTTTTCCCCCCTTTGTTGTCAGGTATTTCCCCCCTTTAGTCGGGTAGTTGCCCCTTTTTTTCGGTAGTCCCCCCTTTTTTGTCGGGTAGTTGCCCCTTTGGTCAGGTAGTTCCCCCCTTTTTGTCGGAGTTCCCCCCTTTGTTGTCAGTAGAGCCCCCTTTGTTGTAGGTAATGCCCCCCTTTGTTGTCAGGTAGGCCCCCCTATACTAAAAAAAAATTAAATAATAAAACCCACTTACCCCCCCCCAGGCCCTGCGCAAGGCCAGCTCGGACACCCCCGGCCAACTCAGCTTCGCAGGGGGGTGGTGAAACCCGGCGCTGTACAAAAGGGGGGAAGGGGGGGGAACGATCCTCCTCCCTTCCCCCTGTAGGGGGCAGCTCAGGAGCGGCAGGTTGTATAGGCGGCTGGGGCCACACAATCTGAAACTCCGGGGCGGGGACCGGCCGCTGGGTGTTTTCCCCCCCGACGTAGGGTCCCCAGGGGCGCCGAGGCGCCCCACGTACTCGGGCCCGGTCTTTAAAGAACCCCCCTGCCTTTTGGCGGGGGGGTTTCCCAAAACTCTCCGGGGGGGCGGGGGGGGCCCCCCATTAGGGGCCCCCCCCGCCAAAAGGGGAGGTTGGGAGTTGTTTTCAGAGGCTTTGCCAGCCCCTTTCAAGCAAACCACACGGCCTGCCCCATTTTCCCCTTTTGCGGGGGCGTAGCTACAGGGGGTCGCGGTAGCAGCCCTCCGGGCCCTGCAGCCTGGGGGGGCCCAAAAGAAAATCGGGAAAAAGAAGATCCCATTTTGTAAATGGTGCATGGTAACTGGGGGGGCTCATTTCATTTTTTGCACCAGGGCCCAAGAGCTTGAAGTTACGCCACTGCTTAGTAGGTTTATCGCTCTAGGCTTTAGATGTACTAGACACCATTTGTGCGTCATCACGCAGGAGGCACGATGATGTCATATCATCAAGCCGCCTATGCCAGGCACTAGGAGGAGCCTGACCTTCCGCTCATCAGGGGAATGGGAAGAGGTGATTTTTTTTTCTTTTTCAATTAATGGGGCGCAACCTACCAAAATACCTGGGGCCTATCTAAAGCCTACCTTCATACCTAGGGCATATCTAGTACCTACCTACTTATCTGGGGACTATCTACTGCTTACCTACCTGGGTCCTACCAACCTTGGGCCTACCAAGCTATCTAACACAGGTCTACCTAGCTACCTGGGGCCTACTGGCCTACCTGGTGCTTTTCCTGTTTACCTGTCTACCTAGGGCCCTGCCTACCTACCCACCTCAAGCCCCTACATACCTGTTAATATAATTATGAGAGATACAGGTTATAGCTGTAGCACAATCTCCAAGGGGTTAGTCCTCTTTTCCTCTAGGAGACTGTGCCTCTAAGCTATAGCCTGTACCCACTCTTCTACCCATGGGAAGTTTGTACAGGTGTGGAGGACATTGAGGGATGTGTTGGAGAAGTAAGCTTTCCCAAGAAATCTATGTCAAATCTGCAGGGGCGAGTGATCATGGGAGAATTCATCATGGAGGTCTGGACTAGGTGCAGAAGAAAAGGGAAAGGAACATCACCTGAAGCCTGTGGACACTGGTCTCTACCACTATATGGTCAATGTATGGTGGTAATATACGTCTTCAGAGCCTGTATACACTGGTGTCTACCACTATATGGTCACTGTATGGTAGTAATAAACAGTCTGCAGAGCCTGTGTACACTGGTCTCTACCACTATAAGGTCACTCTATGGAGGTAATATACAGTCTGCAGAGCCTGTGCGCAACTGGTATCTACCAATATATGGTCACTTTATGGGGTAAAAATGGTCTTTGTATACATAGACAGAGTGAGTCTGCCAAGACAGGAGCTGTTCATATAGGGCAGCTATCCCATCTAGCAGATAGAGTGGATCCCAAATCCATGACCTCCATATGCTCTAATAGAGCAAATAAATAGAGTTTGTATTTAGGGAACATTTCTTTAAAGCTACATTCCCATTACATTTTTTATCCCTTTAATGCACCATGACTTCCAGGAACGTCATGGAGATTGTGTGGACACAGTAGCTGTGCCTGCATGATCGCTGCTGGAGTCC
This sequence comes from Phyllomedusa bahiana, assembly GCA_025379985.1. NCBI lineage: Eukaryota > Metazoa > Chordata > Amphibia > Anura > Hylidae > Phyllomedusa > Phyllomedusa bahiana. Next base: position 11,172 of record JAODAL010076662.1, on the reverse strand, counting down.
AGTGGTGATTGACAGCCTGGCTCCTGCACTTGTCGTTGGGAGCAGAGATAACTCTGTTCCTGGCGGTTTAACCCCTTAGCTGCCGCAAACAGCAATCGCAACAGCTAAGGAGTTATGACAGAGGGAGAAAGCTCCCTCTGTCCTTCATCGGAACCCCAGCAAATTGCAGATCAGATAATAACCTCCGGGTTGTCTGTGATGTCATTCTGTAATCACCAAACATTACACCTTTATCCAAGTGTCACAGTGAATTAGCGGTATCCGGAGATTCTTATCTCCTTGAGTAACTCTTATACACAATGATAAAGTCACCGCTGTGTCTTCTTAGAGACTAGTACATTTTTTGTTAGAAAATTCATACCCCTGCTTTCAATATAAGCAAATTGTCCATTTATTATTTATATGCCATAACATTGGAATGCTAATGCTGCCAAGCACAGTGATATATATGATATGAAGAATGTAAATAATAAATGGACACTTTGCTGATATTGAAAGCGCATAGTAGTATGAGTTTTCTGAAAAAAAATTTCTAGTTTCTAAGTAGACGCAGCGGTGACTTTATTACTGTGTGTAAGTGTGACGCCATCCTGCCAGGCTTTGCCCAGAGGTGTTGTCTGACAGGATGATTGACAGTTAGCCTAGACATATTGCAATGTATAATACCTGAGTTATACCTGCGATCTAATGATCACTGAGTATTGTCCCAGATTGTAACAAGTGAAAAAATAAAAAGTAAAAGTGGAAAAAAATTTAAATAAAACACACAGTAAAACACGAACACCACCCTTATCCCATTATAAATACCAATCATCCCCAAAAAATCCCAAATAAAAAAGTGCACATAATTGGTATCGCTGTGTGCGTAATGTCCTATGCTATAACTCAGTACAGTGAACGCCATAAAAAAAAAAATCGCCACAATCATATCATCCAGCAGAGTGAAACTAACATGTCACTCTGAGCGCTGTAAAAAAAAAAAAAAAAAAAACTCTACAAGGATTGCTTTATTTTCTTCACCTTGCCTTCCTAAAGCAGATTCAAAGGCGATCAAAAAGTCATGTGTCCCAAAAAAATTATACCAATAAAAACGTGAACTACAGTCGAGAAAAACAAAGCCTAAAACAGCTCTGTACAGAGAAAAACAAAAAAGTTATAACTCTCAGACTATGGCGATACAAAAACTTTCTTTAATAAATAACATTTTGTTATTGTGTAGAAGCAGTAAAACGTAAAAAAATCTACAAATTGTGTATCGCTGAAATAGTATCGACCTGCTGAGTAAAGCTAGCATGCCTTTTATACTGCATGGTGACCACTGTTAAAAATAAAAAATAAAAAATACTACCAAAATTGCTGTATTTTGTTCATTCTACCTCCAAAAAACATTGATAAAAATAAAGCAAAGTGCCATATAAACCCCATAATGGCACCAATAAAAAAGGCAACTCATCCTGCACAAAACCAGCCCTTAGCTCCATATACAGAAAAATAAAACAGTTATGGCTGTCAGACATAAAACCACAATTTGTTACGAACCCATTTCTATTATGTAAAAGTAGCAAAACATAAAAAAACTATATAAAATTTATATGATTGTAATTGTACCGACCCCCATACTAATGTTATCCTGTCACTTATGACGCACAGCGAACACTGTTAATTGAAGCCCAAAAAACAATAATGGAACTGCAGATCTTTTTTTTAGTTTCATGGTCCTCAGCTAAAAAAAACTGTGGAACACCTGTGCACCCAAACTGCACAATGCACCCCTAGATGAGATTCCTGAGAGGTGTTGAATCCAAAATGGGGAGACTTCTGGAAGGTTTGATTTTTTGGGGCCTTTGCTGATCATGTTTTCCTTTCATGTAAACTCTATAATAACTCTGTGAAGAATCTCTTGTTGTCAATGTGAGCAGGTTCACAAGATCTGTACTACCTCCTTAGCAATAAACCACATACAGTAACTAACTGTGAAAGGTCTACGTATTGCTGTAAATATTGCCAGACTGTGGTGTGTTTGTGGGACTTCAAATAATTCTTTTTGCATGATTTGGGAATCTTCATGTAAATTCTCATTCTGTGGAATTGTGAACACATAAAAATGAATACATTGCAAACTGCAAACACTGAAACAAAGGCGAGCACTTGGGGTGATATGTGTAAGCCCCCTTCACTCTATTTTTAATCAGGCGCACTCCAGTATCGGGAGCATTACAGAGCACCCACAGTACATTGTATATTGTAATGTGCCTGAGATCGGCGGCTTGCTGGAGGTGGGGTGCACTACAACCGTATGAAGCTACACATTTAAAGCTTCAATATGGCAAATCCAGGCACATTACACCTGGAACAGCTAGACCACTTTAAAAGTGGGTTACCTGAACCAGAAGTTTCGCTTAGTAGCTAGAAAGCGCTAAATTTATGACCCGCAGTAGAACAGGTCCATAGATTCAGGCACCAAAAATCATACATGTCACCCTTTGTTCACATGACGTAAATTTATGCTTGTTTAGGGGCATATTTTGCACTGAAATACACCATACAATATGCATCTAACAACGTTCTATGCAGCTTTTATTTATTCCAATGTAAAATACATCATTCATATGGCGCATATCTAACAAGCGTAATTCTACCACATATATTGGTACGCTTTTATTGCCATAAATTTAAGTGCCTTATCAATTTTGATGCCAATAGAAACAATGGCGGATCTTATTTTCGGTGCACAAACACCAATAAATACACCCCACAGTTTCACTTCAAAATAGGCCTCTCATTAGGCGTGTTCTGAAGCTCATTTTGAAGTGTAAATTTACTTCCTGTGAACGAACCCTAAATACAAAAATTATTTAAAAAGTGAGAACCTGTTCTATGATTTATACATGAAAATCTGGGGTTCTTAGAGCACGTTTTGATCAAAATGTGAGGGCATTTTAACCAGCAGCATTAGGCCTTAGTTCAGATGGGGAACTATAATATGCTAGTACATATGATGTACAGTTCCAGTGCATCATGCTGTCAGTAACGGCGTATGGGGTGGGCTCAGTGACTGAGCACACTCTATACACAGCAGGCTAGTTACAGCTGACACCTGCCTTTATTGAAAAAGTCGTTAAATAGTAATTGATAAAATGAACAGTGATGAACAGTGGAGCAGAAAACACCGAACATATTCTACAATAAATTAATACAGCAAATAAAAAATGACCAGAAGAGCAGACAGGTGGCATATCAAGGTTGAATAAATAAGGAGGATAAAGAACCATATGTAATAAAGTGCAGCAGTGCTCAGAATAAATAGAAATCCATATAACAAATGATACATTTTAGCAAGTCAACATCCATGATAATAAACAAGATAGTAAAATGCATCAATAGCCAAAAACATGATTGCCACAAGTAATAGGTATAGGTAATTACTCTCGACACGAATTACGCATTTGGCTTGTCGCTTAAGCGACACGCGTCAGGAATCATTACATACACCTCCTCCTTATGGCAAAAAAGTACAGTGTTTGGCTATAGATACATTTTATTCTGTTGTGTATTATCATTGGTGGTGATTTATTTAATTTTATCATGTGTTAAATGGATTTAAGTGGAGCACTGCTGCACTTTATTATATATAAGCTTACTATATATGCTTCTTATATCCTCTTTATTTATTCAACCATGGTTATTTCATCCATGGAATTCCATCTATGTACTCTTCTGGACAGTTATTATTTGCTATATTAATTTATCTATTATAGCCTATTTATCCATCAATGAAAGGTATTTTCTTTCCTACTGTTTGTAACTGTTCATTTTATCAAGTACTATTTTTCCTACTCTCAATGTGACCACGACATCTATGACATCATAAAATGATGTGAAGCTGCATCCTGGTGCTCGATAGTAATAATAGAGAATGAGACTTGTAAACTATTCTGCAATATATTAGTATTGCAGAATAGTATGCAAGCAGTGCAATGGTCAAGAGAGATTTAAAACATAGGTAAAAAGACAAAATAAAGATTTTTAAAGTATAAAGAATTCTAATTAAAATTGAATCTAACTTTTCCTAATTCACAAATAAAAATGGTGCCATTAAATTGTACAACTTATCCAACAAAAAATAAGCAGTCAAATGGCTATGTAGATGGAAAAAGATGGATCCTGGAAGGCTGGGAAACAAACAAAAATTATTGTGCAAGAAATAGATAAATTATGTCATAGGGAAGGAAAAGATGGGAAATTTTGGAAACCTTTACATATGTTACAGGAGGGAAGAACAGAAAGAAGATACATAATGGAAACCTTTAAATATGTTACAGGAGGGGAGAAGGGAAAGAAAGGACCTGATGGAACCTATACATATGTTACTGGAGGGAACAACAGAAATGGGTCATGAAAGAAACCTTTACATATGTTACAGAAGGAAAGAAAGGAAAGGACGTGATGGAGACCTTTACATAGTTACAGAAAGAAAAAAGGATGACATAAAGAGACCTTTACATATATTACCGGTGAAAAAAATTTAGAATAGAATATTTCAAAACTTCTACATTTCTCATACATAATCAAGAGCACACAATATAAAATTTGTTAAGGGTAGAGATCAGAATCAATGTAAAAAAATATTATTTTAATAGATGCTTGGAACAAACTTACAGCAAGATGTGGTTGGGAAATAAATAGTAGTTGAATGTAAACCTTCCTGGAATTAGCATTTATCTTATCTAAAATATTAATAATAATAATATTATAAAAAAAATATATAGTTTGGTTTTACTTCCAGTTATATTACAAGGCTCAGTGAGTCGGATGTGACTTGAGGAATGCTACACACAATAGAGAGCACAGAATCCTAGATCTTTTTCCCTGAGCTTCTTCGCATATATTGAAAAAAGGCAGACTAGGTGGACAAGATGGACTTTTTTCTCTCATAATTTTTTTATGTTTCCATGAGATATGGGGGCATTACTGCTCACAATTACTGTGCCATCAATCTTCATCTAGCCGACCTCCCATATACTATTTTATAGTATAGTATACTGCACTGTAATATACTTTTCTATATTAGGGTTTGGACATAGTCTGATAAAAATATTAGTATTAGGATCTGTCTGATTTAATAGCCAAATGGTGTCTGAGGTCAGAAGGCCAGATAAAGCATCTCTGTGACATAAATTGGGAAGGTGCACGGCTGAGCTGCTCCCCCACATTTAGGAGCACTGCTCCCTGTTCTCAGCCCACATTGTTGTTCTTGATTTGTCTTCTAAGGGAGTTGTCAGGATGGCTTATTGGGCACTAAGATCTATTGGAAAAAGACATCGTCAAATAACCTCTTACATTGGGAAAGCTGTTATCTGTCCCAGCAATTCCAGGGCCAGTCTCAAGTTTTAATGGAACATTTTTCCAGATGGGAATATCCTAAGAAACTATTATAACAGACTTGTCAAATGCCCAACAATAAAATAGATTTGGTAAAACATGTTTTCTGTTTTCTGAAGGTTGCTACAATTAGGTTTATACCAAATGTGTAAAGTTTTCGTTATGTTATAGTAATTTTAAAAAAATAAAAACATTCTCTATTTTTTACATTTGTGTCTCATCAGCGACCAATAACTTTTTTATTTTTCAATCTATAAACCTAAGGGAGGGCTCATTTTTTGTGGGCTGAAGTGTTGTTTTCATTGATACCATCTTGAGATATACAGTATGAGCCTTTTAATATCACTTTTTATTTCAATTTTTTGGGACACAAAATGACCAAAAAACATAATTTCGGTGTTAGGATTCTTAGGGCCACGTGTATGAACCTGTTTAGGTCTAAAACTCACTTTTTTGCCCATAGGTTACTATGGGCAAAAGAGTGAGTTTTAGACCTAAACAGTTTTCATACATGTGGCCCCTTGTGTCTTCTGTGTTGTTCACTGTACAGCATAAATTATGCTATATTTTAATAGACAAGATTTTTATGGATGTGGCAATACCAATTATGTGTAACTGTTTTTTAATTCCTTTATTTATAAGATGGCAAAAGGGTGGTGTTTTGAACTTTTAGCATTTTTTTATATTTAAAACTTTTTTTTACACCTATAATTGTAGTCTCTTTGCTAGAGGATGTGATTTCTTGTACACTGCTCTGCATTATATAGTTAATGCAGGTGGTGGAAAAAGATGCACATGGCAACATGTCAGCTACAGAAGCCTTCATTAGGCTCCCAGCTGCCAAGGCAACCATTTGGCACTCTGTCATCTTGTCACAGGGTGGGATACGATTGGGCAAAGGAATGGTTTTTCATTTAGATGCAGTGGCTGAAATGAAAATGAATTAAATAGGAGGGTTTGGCGCTGTCTCCGTTCCTGACTGATAGAGGTGGGTGTCAGCTGCAATTAACCTCCGGAACCCTCCTCGTATGGTGCGAGCTCAGAGAGTAAGCTGACTTCTTTGCTGGTTGTGCACAATGGAGAGCTTTTGACTTTCTCACGTCACGCTTGTCCTGTGCTCAAAAATGACTAAAGGACCTGGAACATCATTATGTCATTATGTCATGCTGGCTTATGATGGATGCATATGCATTGAATCTGATACGATGCCAGTACAATGGAAGTTGTTAAAGCGGTCAGAATTCTTAATATTTTAGTTTAAAGTATGTGGTAGGTATATAAATGGTTCTTTGACTATGTGTGCACTGCTATTATTGTGTTTATTTCTGTTCTTCCATCCTTTTTCCCCTATCTGATCTTTGACCTGGAGGGAAGAGGCTACTTTTTTTTATAAATCATGTTCAGAAATTCTGTGGATTAGGATCATACATCTTTTCTCACCACATATAAGAATATTTAGACCCATCTTTTTGGTGCCTAACTAACCTGTGCCCAATAAGAAGGTAGTATCATTCTGCAGAACTGCATCTGTGCTTTAAATATTGGGTTAAAGTTAGGCTTTGTACCGTAGACTCAATATTGTGATCAATTAATTGTTCCTTCCTGTGGAGGTCAATAGAAATAAGACTTTACACCGAGTAGCTTTTTTAGTGTGAAGTTAAATCTAAACATACAAAGGAAAGAAGCCTTCATCACTGAAACTGGAATGAGGAACTAAAATATAAGAATAAGGCAACCTTCTGCATTTAGCAGTGACTACCAGAGCTATATCAAGAGGTAGTTCCCGATGTATTGCTCTGAATGATACCTATGGCTGATGTCACTCAGTGGCATGATCATACATAGGTTCTTATATTAAAAATACAAATATTATACAGTATATGTTGTTTTTCTGCATCCAGCAAAATAGAATAGTGCAGCTTTCTGCAATTCCTAAGGTGAACTTTCCTGGCAGATATGATAAACTGAACTCCTAAACACAGTGTGAATGTAGGTTTATACAACCAATCACACTCCTTCAGGTGCCATATATAAAAATATAACAATACAATATACCAAAAGTTATCCCACAAAAGCACATTTAATACACAAATATCAACAAAGCTGAAAAATATTATTACAAATACTCATTAAAAATAGAAAAAAAAATAATTATAATTCATGCAACCAACATTAACCGTGTTGCACTGCTCCATCCCACAAACATGTCTGCCCCTCACCTTCTGTCTCTTCACCCCTTCCCTGTAGATTGTAAGCCCTCGCGGGCAGGGACCTCTCTCCCTCTGTACCAGTTGTTAGTCACTTATTGTCACTTCGTAATTGTTTGACCAATGTTATTTATGTACCCGCCTGAAATGTACAGCGCCCTGGAATCAAGGGCGCTCAAAATAAATGATAATAATAATAATGCAAATAATTTTGTACTAAATATATGGTAAAAAGGTGAAAATAACTTTATCTAAAGTTCGAGAACTTCATGAAACAAAAATATTCATAAAAAGTCAAAATGGTTATCACCTGCCACATGCCATAACGCTCAGCACCCCAGACTTTATTAGGGAAACTGCAATGTTAAAGACTTTTTCTGTTTTTAATACGTGTTTACAATATTTTTTATCTGTGCTGTAAATCACTGAAATAATTAAAAGTTGGGAAAGTGCAGTCGTAGATTAAATTAAAATAAATTTACCGAAAAGGGTTTAGGATTGATTGTTATGGCTGTTGCTGATAGTGTTTTTCATGAATTTAAGCATAATAGAATGGTTTTAGCTCTGTCAAACTATTGTGGTCAATGTGGTCGAGTTCATAAGATGTGAAAGATATTTGTACTACTTCCATAGTAGTAAACCACATATCAACTGTGAAAAGTCTATGTGTCATGTTGCAGTAAATATTGGTGGACTGTGGTGTGACTATGGGATTTTGATAATTCTACTTACATTAGTGGAGGGGGTATTTGTGCGGATTCTCAGTATATGGAAACATGCACAACTATATGGCAGCTTATAAAGCTTATACCATGTGGCTGGACCTGTAGTAGATTCTAGATCAAGGTGGGATGACTCTTCTCTGTTACAAGGGAATTTATGTGGACACCTAAGTGACCAGATAAGAGGCTGAGAGCTCCACTGAGACATGTATTTGCAGTCTAGGCTAGCTGTCACTTTGCTACTTTGTGATGGCCACAAGAAAAAAAAAGCACAAACTACTGCCCTCGGCTAATATGCAGTATCACCGAATCACAGCGACATTAAGTGCCATGTATATGATCAAACTGAGCAGCAACCAAAGTCAAGAAATATTTTCTAAAGCTTTCAAAACTTATACTTAGCTATAGTTATGGCTATGAACATGTGAGTCATAGCCATTGGCAGGCATTGGTATCATTTTCATTATTTATATAATATATTGTTACAAGTGGCTATGCAGCCCGCATGTCGGGCTGCAGGTGTACTTGTACCCCCTCTGCCAGCCCGGCAGCGGGGACGAGTGGCGCTGCGATCCACGTGTCGGGCGCACTCGTTCCTCTAGCAAATATTTACCCTGTCGGCTCTCTGTGATTTAGGGCCGGTTTTTTTACCGGTAATTTGGGTTTGATTCCCCGGGCTCTGCCCCAAAAATTTTGGTAAATCCACTATTTCCCCTGCGGGATCTATTGACCTTGTCCCTTTAGAAAAAGTGTTCTAGAGTGCGTTCTTGTCATGCCCTGCCCCCTTTGAACGTTTCTGACTACAAAGCTTTGCCGCCCTGTTGCCCTTTCTCCCAGTCCCCAATACGAATTTGTTTCAGATTCGGTCCCGGGAAACCTAAATTAGTTTCCCATTCCTGGTGGGGCTTCACCACCGTTTTGCATGGCAGAGGATCCACTACCCCTTTGCTGTTAATTTAATGAAATTTTTTAAAATTTAAAAGTGATTTTTTTATATAAAAATATAATGAAAGTGGGTAAAAATGTCCCCCAATTGGCTATGCATATTTTATTATTTTTTTTGGGATTATATAACATTTGAGCTAATAACATTATGCACCCAGGGTCTTTCCCTAGTCTTTTTTTACCCAAAGACCATCAATCGTTAAAATTTTCCATGTCTCTAAAGAAAAACGGGGGTTTCGCCAGACTTTACACCTCTGAAAAGAAGCTGTCAAAAGCCAAAAACCCCAGGAAAGCCTCAACGTGCCATAAACAGCATGAATTCATTTGATCGACATCAAATAAAATACTATAAATCGACCTGAACCCCAAAAAAACCCCTTCTTCATTTCCCTTTTTCCCCTCACAGCACAGACACAAGAGAGTACAGGGAGTTACAGAAAAAAATTTTTTTAGTGTTAAGGTGGGAATTGTTCTAACGAAGTGGAATTCTTTTAGAAATTTCGGAAAATTTCTTTTCGGAACGAAGTCAAAGTTTGGGGTATTCGTGAACGAAGGTGCTTTTGTTTTATAAAATGGTTTTCGAGCACATGGCCTACATGGGGCCCAAAACACCTGGGAGGAAGAAGGGCATAGCCAAGACTGGCAGAGGTGAAGCCATCAGGACCGGGGGATTCTGTGACATCAGCACTATATAAACCGGGCGCGACGCCCGGGAGCTCACACTCCCCTTCACTTGCTCATCAGGGAAGGGGCTGCGCGGCGGTAGCTCTTACTGAAGAATTGATTTTTATTACACGATTTCTGGGGGTGTTTAGTTGTCTCGGGGGTGTTTTCTTAAGTTCATTTCTAATTTTTTGGGGTATTGGAACTGAAATCCAGTTGGTTTCCCCGCAGCTGCATTTTAAACATTAATATCCAAGGGGGGATCTAGCCAGTTCCGTTGATTCATTTAAAAAAACGCGTTTTTTTCAAAACAAAAACCCCCTTCATTTTGGCTGTAATTCTTTTGCGAAAATTTAAACCAGGGGGGAATTAAGCGTTGTTTTGCTGGTGTGGACCCAAAAACCTCTTTTTCAATCAAAATAATTTCATTTTTCCCCGTGCCTAATTCACAAGCAAAGGGTTAATTACAACTGATCTCTTTTGTTGTTGGCGGGGAAAAAAACGCATTGTAACACGTACAAAGCTACTATTTTGTGCGGGTCAATTCTATTGCGCAATTTTCATCCCGGGGGGGAATTAACGTTTTTTGTTGGTGTGCTGAAAAAAAAACCGGGTTTTTCAAAGCCAAAAATTTAAAATTTTTCCCCGTAGCAAATTCACAAGCAAAGGTTAATTAAACTTATTCCTTTTTTGTGTGGCGTAGAAAACACGCAATTTGTAACCACGCTACAAAGCTACTTTTTTTTGCGGCTCAATTTATTGCCAATTACTCCAGGGGTTAATTTAAGCGTTTTTTTGCTGGTGTCTGACAAAAAATAAACCTCTTTTTTCAAGCCCCAAAATATTTAAAAAATTTTTCCTGTGCCTATTCAAACAAAGGTTAATTACAACTGTTTCTCTTGTTGTGTGCGTAGAAAAAACGCAATTTTTTTAAAAAACAAAGCTACTATTTGTGCGGGTCAATTCTTTGGGGCAATTTTTAACCAGGTTATTAAGCATTGTTTTGCTGGTGTTTGACAAAAATGAACCGTCTTTTTCAACGCCCCAAAATATATAAATTTTTCCCGTACCCAAAATTTACAAGCAAAGGGGTTAAATTTCAACGTACTCTTGTTGTGTGGGGTAGAAAAAGCAATTGTAACACGCTACAAAGCTACTATTTTTTGCGGCTCAATTCTATTTCCAATTTTACACAGGGTTAAATTTAAACGTTGTTTTGTGGTGTGTGACAAAAATAAACCGTCTTTTTTAAC